>VZTR01025972.1:0-14088 GCA_013400775.1 Chaetops frenatus
TGTTGTGCAGCTCCAGGGTTTGAAAAGATGGTGCACTGGCTCAGGCATTCTGGGTTAAACTGGAAATGGAACAGAAATACTTTCAGGAGGAAATTGGCACTCAGGCTGGCAGCCCAGCCAAGGTGAAGCAGCCCAGGTGCTGCGATCCCCTTGGTGTTAAATACATTTCATTCAGAGCTGCAGCAGTGGACAGCAAGATCCAGCAGCTGGAATCATTGGCCAGGACTGGGATGTTTCACCCAGGCCCTGTGCTGGAGAGACAGGACAGAGCATCAGCAGGCAGTGGGGCCAGGGCAGGGCCTGTCCCCATCTCCTGCAGGGTCAGCCCTGCAGCACACGCAGCACTCGCCACAAAGGGGCTGCGCCTGCCGCTGATGCAGCCCAGCTCCTGCTCCCCCCCGCACGTCTGCAGCTGCCTGTTATGGTTGTCACCCGTCATTTCATGCTGCATCTTACATCTTTAGCTTCCCTTGTCAGAGACAGCCTCGTTGCTGGCTCTCCTGGGCCCTGGGGAGTCCCTCTCACGCTGAGCTGGCAGCTCTGGGGGCAGAGGCGCCGCAGCCTTTTGTTCCCAGGGACCCGGATTTGCATCTTCCCTCTGATGCCTGTGGACAGAGCCATGGCTGGGCATGTTCAAGGCCACTCCCAGCATCTGAGCTTGCCCTTCTCTCACAGGGAAGCCCTGGCCCGGATGACAGGAGCTGCTCAGGGCAGCTCTGGCTGGCCAGGGCATCCGGGCAGCACGGGAGCAGCTGTCAATCCCACTGCAAGCCCCAGGCAAGGGGCAGGACCTGTTCAGCTCATGTAAAACCTGGGATTAGAGACAGGTTCAAGTGCCCCTGTTCCCTGTTACAGCTGCTCCCAGGGACCTAGGCCAGGAATCACGCTGGCAAAGCCTTGTTTTTGTCTGGTACCCGACATTGTTGGCGGGTCCCTGGGAATGGGATGATCACAGCTTGGGTTTCTCAGTGGTGAGCATCCTGCTAGTGCACACTGGTGACACCCTGATGCCAGGCTGGGTCCCTGCCCTGACAGAAGAGTCTGGAAAAGGAAAGGATCTGCCCCACCCCCATGCACCCATCCCATCAATGGGATTGCCCATGCACTCTTGGGCTGTGCACTCCCAAACCTCTGGGAGCCCAGCACTTACAGGGGTCAGTGCCAGGAGGTGGCTGTGTGAGACAAGGTGTGCTGCCACAGCAGGCAGCAGGACCCTGAGAGCCAGAGCTAGTAACTCCCTGCAGGCCCTGGATGCAAAAGCTGCTGGAGATGTGGTAAGAATCATAGAATCACAGAATATTCTGAGCTGGAAGGGACCCAGGAAGAGCATTGAGTCCAAATCCTGGCCCTGCATGAAAACCCCAACAGTCCCACCCTTACCTGAGAGCATTGTCCAAATGCTCCTGGAGCTGTGGCAGCCCTGGGGCTGTGTCCATTCCCTGGGCAGCCTGGGCAGTGCCCCAGCACCCTTGAGGACTGTCCTTGGCGGGGTCAGCTGCACAAGTGCAATACCAGCTTTGAGGGGTCTTTGCATCAAGTGGGAACAGGACCCAGCAAGGAACAAGACAGAAACAACGAGGGAACCCTGCAAAAGGCAGGTGAGCATATCCTGAGTGGCAGCTTCAAGGCCAAGGAAGGGTTGTATCCTGCCCCTGCTGAACCTGGGAGTGTTTGGAGCAGGACTGCCACTCCTTATGGTGGAGGCCATGGCATTCCCCCATATTTCTGAGCATTCCCCTCTTTCAGCTCAGTAGAGCTACTCTTACTGGTGATGGCTCATGGATACAGCACTTGCCCACTGCACCCCTCAGGTGGTACCCCAGGAGGACACACAGGTGGGGACTGCCTACAGCACATCCCTGCCACTCCCATGGTGCCCTGATGCACAGAGCTGGGGCCAGTTGCCATCTAAGCTGGTGTGACAATGCTGCCCAGGCTCCCTGGTGGGGACCCAGCTCTCAGAGTCAGCCTCTGCTCTGAAAGCCTCTGTGAAATCACTGCGACGTTAGACACTTCCTAATAAAGCTGTCACAGACACCCCCATTATCCCCCGGCTCAGCCCCCTGCCCTCTGTTTAACCAGATAATCTGCTTTTTAAAAATACCTTTTCCTCTGGCTCAGTGGAAGCTCAGGTCTGTCCCAGTTCCTTGTCACCGAGGCGCGCTGAGGAATTATCAGCACACAGAGCTTTTTTATTTTCCTTTGTCATTGTGTGATACTGAAAAGTCTATTTTGTGGCTAATTATGCTGGCATCTGCGTGCCTCCCTCGGCGTGCATCTGAGCCTGTCCCTGCTGCAGTGGAACAGCCTGTGTGGGGAGGCTTCTCTTTCATTAGACATGCAGAGATCAGACCTGAAGTTTGTCCCAGCCCCATGCACAATGCTGATGCTCGGGTCCTTACGCATCCTTTTGTCCTCGACCCTGGGAAATTCCCATTTCTCTCCCACAGCCGGGGTGGGGGGGGGATGAGTGGGTTTTCTCTCCAGCAGCAAGGTCTGCCACCAGACGGTGGCTATGGGATGTGCCAGGATTTGAGAACGTGCCCGGGATGTCACTGCGGCCTCGTGGTCATTCTGTCCTTTCTGCCGGCCTGGCCGTGTCCCCTGCTGTCCCTACCAGGAGCCAGTGGCTAAGTAGCCCTGGGAGAGCCAGTGTGGCCCCTCTCCAGTCGCCCAGGGTCTCAAGGTGGGACCCAAGGAGGGCAGTGCTGCTGCAGATGTCCCTGCAGATGTCACTGTCCCTTAGGCTCACCCCAAGGACCACGTGTGAATCGGTTCCCCTTCCCCGCTGTGCCCAGCCCAGGTAACTTGCCCACGGTGATTGTAGCCTCGGGCACTGAGGTCAAACAGCACAAAGGTTGTTCCCACCTTGTGGAGGAGCACTGGGCTCTCTGATCACCTGCGAAGTGCCAGGACTCTCCCCGTTGTCAGGTCTGCCCTTCAGAAAGGCTCCCTGAGCCCTCCCTGAGCCCAGCAAGCACACAGGCAGGGCAGCATCTCCCTGGGCTGTCCCCAAGGCAGGCATTTCCCCTCTGTGTTGCTCAGCCGGTGGTAGCCTTTCCTTACCTGGCCTGGCTCTACAGGAAAGGGACAGGGTGGAGAGGCTTCACCTGTGCTTTCAGTCTTGAATTTTGCTGAGAGTAGGGGGGTGGCAGGAGAAGCCACCCTTAGCCCCAGCATTCCAGGCTCTGCTGGTGGTGCTGGTCAGGCTTGGTGCGACCCTTGGTCATCATCTGGTGACCACACATAAAAACCACTTGGCCATGAATGGGCAGACCACAAAGCCCAGCTGCCATTGCTAACGCCTTGGTTATTCCCGGGGGAACTGTGTAAAGCATTGCACCACACCCTGGGGGGCAGAAAAATGACACATCAGCCTGGAGACGAGGCTGATTTATATTCCAGGACTGAGCTACCATCTCCTGGGAGGATGATGTCTCTAATCCTGCTCACCTTGCTGAGACAGAGCACCTGTAACACTCACAGCCCTCGCAGAGCTGGAGGCAGCTCCAGCTATAATTACCCAAGTTCACACCAATGTGTCTGGGGTTAAATTGCTGCTTTGGAGAGCTACTGTAGCAACACTGCGGATTTGTGTCAGATAAGAAGTGTGACATTGTTCTGCAGAATAAAAAAGAGCCTTATCAGGAATGTACCAGCCCAAGTGTTTGTTCAGAGCTCGGAGCAGCTGAACTCTGGGAGTGGCCAGGCTGGCAGTGGCTGGGGGGGCTGGATGCTGGATCCCAGGTGGGAGAGGTCCTGCCTGCACTGGGTCCCAGCACTGCTCTGGTGGGTGTAGCAGAGGAGCCAAGCCAGGCAGTGTGAGCCTGGCCCAGCCAGCTGCTGTTTGCACGGTGGTGGCAGCTCTCTGATGGCTGAGACAGGACCGCACCACGCAGGACCCACAGCTGGAAATGCCTCCATGTCCCTGCATCTCTCTGGAGGGATGGCCGTGGTGCCATGCTCCTGGTACCCAGGAGCAAACTGGGGAGGCATCATGGAGAGGCACACGATGCATCTTCCTGTAGGAGCATGAGAGGATGAAAAAAAGGAAATTAAAGATAGCAGTGCGACAGCTGAGAGGAAGATCATCTGAAGCTGGGAACAAGACCCTCAGATGTGTTTCCAATGCCTGTGCATTGAGACAGGGCCTGGGAACAGAGAGCAGTGAGCCCTCACTGGGGAATGGTGTGGCCACTAAAAGGGAGGAAATGAGTTTTTCCACATGCATTAAGACCAGACATGCCAGCGTGAAGGCAGGTGTTCCATGCAGCCAGAAATGCACTGAGAACTGCTGCGTCCACATGTCTCACCACAGTGGATACAGCAGAAAATGAAATGAAAATGATAATGGGTGGAGAGCGATTTCCACATGAGAAGAGAGGAGAAAGGAGCTATTTAGTTTGAGAAGGGATGAATGAAAGGGAACAGAGTGAGATGGATGGAATAATGAATGGGTCTGGGGAGACACATCCACCAGCCACCCTCAACAAAGCAAGAGGCACCTGGGGAGCTGAAAGGGCCCTTCTTGGAAATGGGTGCAGGAGAGAGCTTTCCTAGGGTTCAAGCGATCCATCTGTGGAATCTGGAGCAGCAGGATCCAAGTGACCTGTGGGATGCAAGGCAGCAGGAAACAGGACAAAGTGCCAGCTCATCTCTGCCTGTAGTGTCTCCACATCTCTCCAGCTTCCCACCAGCACTGAGCAAGGCAGGATCTCTGCTCTGCTCTGTCTGCTTCCCCAAATGGCAGAGATGCCCAGCAGCTCCTAGTGCGGTGTTTCCCTCTGGTTTCACAGCAAGCAGGTTGTGGCTCTGGCCACTCACAGGCTGTGGTGGCGACCGCAGGGCCCTGACACGTTGCAGATGAGTCAGCCAGGTGTGAGATGAAGCAGTTCCCAGACAGGGCTGACAACCAAATGCCTTCTGAAATGACTGTGTATCACAGACACAGTGGGCACATCCATGGGGATTGGAGTGCCCACGTCCCAGCTGCACATTCCCAGCCATGTTGCACCCCAAGGCAGTGAATGCAAGTTGGGATGAGCTTAAAGACGGTTCCCTGCTGAGTCCTGGCCACTCGGTGCATGTGTGACTGGGCAAGGAGCTCTGGAAATTGAGAAATACTGCCTGAGGTAGAGTTGGGTGCTCCAGAGTAAAGGTGGTGGGTGAGGGGGAGCCAGCTGCTGGGGAGCTGCACTGCATGGAGGCTCAGGGGTGCATGTGATGTGCAAATTGATATCAGAGGAACCCTGTAGGATTCAGGAACAGTCAGAAGGGAGTTACCCATCCAGAGTGAATGGGGAAGGAAAGCAGCATCAGTACCATCTTTTGTGTGTCCCTCTTGTCCCCTTTCTCCAGGGTCAGACAGCAATGTGCCTCCTGGGGATTCCCCTGGATGAGGAGCTGCTCTGTCCTTTTCTTGTGGAGAGGGGAGCTGGCAGCTCCCTGTGCCCTCTCCCTAGGGCACTGCTCTGCCAGGCACACTGAGCATCCTGGAAGCTGGTGGAGAAGCCAGTCCACAGCCCTGTATCCCCTGACCCTGCCTGGTGACAGTGACAGCAGGAGGGTGGTGCTGGGGACAGTGACATGGTGCACGTTGCTCCCACAGAGCTGCATGAGGATGATTTTGGGTGTTTTTCCTGGGTCTGCTGATGTGAGAGTCCAAAAAGGCTCTGCTGCCACCGGGAGGTTCTTTCCACAATGTTTCCATCCCAGTTGGTGTTGCCTGCTGGGAATCCCCTATGTCCCAGCCTCACCAGCCCTGTTTGGGCCAGATGGAGCAGGTGGTGGCAGGGGCAGATCCCCCCCAGCAGACCCCCAGCACCCAGGAGAGATGCTGGCACAGAATTTAGAGTGAGTTGTGGAGAAGCCTGACTGCTGCTGGCTTCAAAGCTGTGTCCTCCCAGGATGTGATGGGTGAGTCAGAGTTCAGCTTTGCTGCCAGTTCTGGAAATAGTGCCTTTAAATTAACACCTGGGACCAGTCCAGAATGGTAGTGGCTTCTTTTTCCTTCCTTTCTTTTTTTTTTTTCTCTTTCTCTCCTTCAGCATTTCCCACAAAGCAAAAAGTCAGAAAAAGTCTCTGGAAGGGTTTAAAAAGCGTGCACATGTTGCACTTAGGGACATGGGTTAGTGGTGGATCTGGCAGTGCTGGGTTAACAGTTGGACTTGATGATCTTAGAGGGCTTGCCCAACTCCAGTGATGCTATGATTCTGTGACTGTAAGTTGGTAAGTTGGTTTTGGGGTGAATTGAGTGATTTTTTGCCCTTTCAGCATGCAGCAGATCTTGGGCTCATGGGCCTGAGGAAAAAGTGATACAGGGGCAAGGATCTGGTTGAGTTTTAAAAGCCATGGATTCAGCAGATGCCTTGCAGAGGAAGGAGAGCACAGAGCCAGGAAGCTGCACAGAGCTGTTGTTGTGAGGGGATTCACTGCATCATCAGGGATCCACTGCACTCCCAGCCTCAGCCTGCAGGTCACCTCCTTACCTGAGGGGATCTGTCCTGGTGCTCCTCACTGGTGACCCCCAGGTGCTTCTCTGGATCCACTGGGGCTTAGCCAGTGTGCAGGAGCCTTGCCAGCCCCTGGTCTGTGGTGATCTGTCAGGATTCCAGTGTCCAGCACATCCCTGTACCTTCCATCCAGAGTGCCTGCACTTCCCAACACTGACAGGGTAATTGCAATATTGGCATGACATGTAGCAGATCAAAGACTGGGTGCAGGGGAGGTGGCAATGGTGGTAAGAATGACATGCAGTTTGCATTTAGAAAGCACTTAAAAGGCAATTATCCAGCGCTGGGAGCCCTGGCCAGAGAGTGTGGCTCATGTATTTTAATGTGGATTTCAAAGAGATGAAGATTGGTGCCCAGCAGGAGGCCTGGCAGTACAGGCAGCTGTGTGCAGCTTGCTGCAGGCCAGGCTGCACTGCAATGGCCTGGCAGGAAGCTGCAGGCACAGGCAGCTGCCCTCAGCCCTGCCCTCAGCCCTGCTCCCGATGCTCTGCTGCAATCAGACACCCCTCCTCTTCCTCCCCCTGCAGAGCCATCCTGCAGGTGAGCAGACAAGGCAGGAGGAGAAGGAGGAGGAGGAGGTAGAGGAGGAAGAGGAGGAGGGGAAGAGAATCTTGGCATTGACCCCAGGCATCACTGCTTTGGAACAGCTCCTTGCTTATGGAGAGGGAGGTAGGGTTGTTTGTGCAGGGCCAGGAGACTTCCATGATCCATGTGGACCCCTCCCACCTCAGGATATTCTATTCTATTCTATTCTATTCTATTCTATTCTATTCTATTCTATTCTATTCTATTCTATTCTATTCTATTCTATTCTATTCTATTCTATTCTATTCTATTCTATTCTATTCTATTCTATTCTATTCTATTCTATTCTATTCTACTCTACTCTACTCTACTCTACTCTACTCTACTCTTTTCTATTTCTATTTCTATCCTATCCTATCCTATCATATCCTATCCTATCCTATCCTATCCTATCCTATCCTATCCTATCCTATCCTATCCCATCCCATCCTATCCTATCCCATCCTAATTCTATTCCATTCTCCATGGGCTCTGGTTGCTACAGCCAGCTACATCAATACCAACTTTCCTCCTCTGGCACAGGGGCTCAGGGCCTCCCTTGTACCAGCCCCTGACCATGTTGCTGATGGGGAGGGTCTGCCTCAGCCTCTCCTGTTTACTGATCCCAAAGCAGCTGCAGCTTTGATGAGCTGAACTTATAAAAAAGGACGAAAAGAGACTTTTTGCACAGGCAGACAGTGACAGAACACAGGGAGGACAGTTTTAAACTAATTAAGGACTGTTTTATTTTGGGTGTCAGGAGGAATTTCCTCCCTGTGAGGGTAGTGAGGCCCTGGCACAGGTTGCCCAGAGGAGCTGTGACCACACCCCTGGAAGTGTCCTAGGCCAGGCTGGACAGGGCTTGGAGCAACCTGGGATAGTGGAAAGTGTCCCTGCCCATGGCTGGGAATGGAATAAGGTGACCTTTGAGGTCCTTCCCAACCCCAAACCATTCTGGGAATCTCTGATCCCTCTGCAATGAATTAGGTGCCCCCCATGCCCCTCTGTGATGCACAGTCCTACTGAGGGGTGCCCTGAGTCAGCCAGAGCCCCTTGCTCCTCCCCAGCCCCTCATTCCTGCATCACTGCACAGGGAGGGCAGTGCTCCTGCAGCTCCATTTCTGCTCAGCAGTGGGCATTGCTGGAAAAGAGAGACCACCCAGGACAGGCAGCTGGTTCCTTGTTTGCTAATTAAAATCATAGAATCATTTAGGTTGGAAAAGGCCTTTAAGATCATTGAGTCCAACCATCAACCCAGCACCACCATGTTTGCCATTAAACCATGTCCTCAAGTGCCCCATCAACATATTATTTAACAATTCAGGGATGGTGGCTTCAGCCTGTTCCAATATCTGAACACCCTCTCAGTGAATAAATTTTCCCTAATATCCATCTAAACCTCCCCTGGCATGGCTTGAGGCCATTTCATCTTGTTCTGTTCCTCCTTCCCTGGGAGCAGAGCCTGACCCCACCCTGGCTGCCATCTCCTGTCAGGGCATTGTGGAGAGCCCCTGAGCTTTCTTTCCTCCAGTAGCTCCCCCACCTGCTCCTGGTGCCCCAGACCCTTTCCCAGCTCCATTCCCTTCTCTCGATGCTCTCCAGCCTCCCAATGTGTTTCCTGTCTTGAGGAGCCCAGAACTGACCCCAGGATTCGAGGCAGGGCCTCACCAGTGCCCAGCACACAGGAACAGTCACTGCCTGGTCCTGCTTTGCCAGTGGCCTCTTGGCCACCTGGGCACACACTGGCTCATGTTCAGCACCCCCAGGTCCTTTTCTGCCCAGCAGCTTTCCAGACTTCTCTGCGTGCCTGGAGCACTGCCTGGGTTCAGTGTGACCCAGGTTCAGGACCCAGCACTTGGCCCTATTGAACCTTGTGCAAGTGGCCTCTGCCCATCAATGCAGCCTGTCCTGATCCCTCTGCAGAGCCTCCCTGCTCTTTAGCAGACCACACTCCCACCCAGCTTGTGGCCATCTATAAACTTAGTGAGGGTGCACTCAATCTCCTCATCCAAATCATTGGTAAAGATGTTAGACAGGACTGGACCCACTGCTGAGCCCTGGGGAACAGTACCAGGCTCTAATCAGCCCTTTGGGACAGCTGGGACCTCCCAAGTGCAGCAGGACTGCTGATAAATGATGGAAAGTTGGCTCAGTGAGCCCTTCCACCAGGTCCCTCATATCACATCTGACTCCACAGACATGTGTGCCTCTCTGGTGTAGTTTGCTGACCATTATTATATTATTGCTGACCTTTTATTATGGGGGGATCATTCTGCTCTCTGCTTCCAGCTCAGGGGTAACAGGCTTAGACAGAGGAAACAGGTTAAGCAGTAATGAATAAATTATCACTTGTAATTATCATGGAATGACAGAATGGTTTGGATTGGAAGGGACCTAAAAGCCCATCCAGTTCCACTCCCTGCCATGGGCAGGGACACCTTCCACTATCCCAGATTGCTCCAAGCCCTGTCCAACCTGGCCTTGGACCCTGCCAGGGATCCAGAGGCAGCCACAGCTTCCCTGGGCAGCCTGTGCCAGGGCCTCCCCACCCTCACAGGGAAGGATTTCTTCACATTATTTAATCTAACCCTTCCCTCTCTCAGTTTAAACCCAGTTAAACTTCTTCCTTGCTGGGTAGAGCACCAAAGAGCACAAGGGATATCCCCTAAGCCAAGCTGGAGACCTGTCATCTTCCAGGGAGCACTCCAGCAAGGCTTCCCAGCTCCTGGGCTGCCCCAGGAGTGGGCAGCCAGCAGTGCCCCAGAGCAGACCTGTCAGTGGGTGGGTGCTGAGCTGGACTTCAGCCTCTGTGTGTGATGGAGGCAAAGGACAGGGAGAAGGCAAGCGGGTGAGGCTGGCATTGCACCACGGCTAGGCTGGGACTGGGCACCGCTGTGCAGGCCCCTCACCCCTCTGCAGGGGCAGACAGAACTGGTTTTTCAGTGCATGCAGGAGTGCCTGGATGTGGCTGCCTGCATCAGGCCCAGCCCATGCTGCAGCTTGGTGTGCTGCTGATAGCTCTGGCTGGCTGTTCTCAGCCTTGGGCCTGGCAAAGGGCAGGCAGGCGGCCCCGGCACGGCGCTGGCACTCACACCGGGGCTCTGAGCCCCGCGCCCACTGCTGTCGCCCTGGTGTTGAAAGCCTTCTGAAAAGTTTTTTTATTCTCGAGTCAGATTTTCTCACGCGCTGTACTAAAACCACCGGCTTTGTTTACATTCCTTCTTGGAGAAGGGAATCTGGTGGACTGGTCTGTTGCCCCTACAGCACCCGGTCACGGAAAGAAGGACACAGATCCTCCACAAATAGGAGAACAGCCCAGACCCTCAAAAGGAGAGCTGGTTTATTTTTGATATACACTTCTATAGGGTTTGCAAAGTGTGAGAGGTTTGGAAGATGAAATCCCACCTCTCAACCAGACTGGTGAAGTGACCAGTCAGTCAGCTTTCCTTCTCCAGGAAGGAATGTAAACAAAACCATTCTTTTTAGTACAGTGCGTGAGAAAACCTGACTCGAGAGCATAAACTTTTCAGAAAGCTTTCAAAAACAGGGCGACACTGGTCACTTCACTAGTCTGGTTGAGAGGTGGGATTTCATCTCCCAATCCTCTCTCACTGTGCAAACCCTATAAAATCGTGCATCCATAATAAACGGGGGCTCTCTCTTTTGGGGGGCCTCGGCTGTTCTCTCGATTGTGGTGAAACCGTGTCCTTCTTTTTGTGCCCGGTTGCTGCAGGTCCTACACGCCACAGCACCCGTCCGTCAGCCCAGCGCCGGGGCACAGGCCTGTGCTGGGGAGGTCTGACAGCCATTCCAGGGGAAGGGGCCGTGGAGGGGCTGTGGGGTCTCCCTGCGGTGCTGGGGACTCTTGTCCGGTGCCCCAGCTGGCTGAGTCTGCGGGGCTGCCGGGAGCTGAGCTCCAGCACATCGGCAGAGCCTGGGCAAACCCAGCCCGCACAGAGCTGGTGTGCGGCTTCCTCCTCGCAGCATCGCCGCCTCTGTGCGCCAGGGACCCCCCCTGCTCTCCAGAGAGACTTAGCTCTGAGCTGCAGGGGTGCTGCTCTGCTTTCCCAGGGGCTTGGAGAATCTGGGAGGTGTCTCCGAAGAGCCCCAGCAGCCCGTCCTGACTCCCCACCAGCTGCTGGAGCAGGCAATGCCTTTGTGGGAAGGTCGGCGGCTTTGTGCCCAAGTGGGACAGGTTGAAGATGACAAAGCTACAGGGATATTAATTCTGATTTCAAATCACAATTCTGGCCCTGGTCTAAAGCTGTTTGCTCTGTGTTGCTGTTGCTATGCCCAGTAGTACCTACTGCAGAGCCCTCACACTGCCCTGGGATGATAACTGGGCCATCAGCTCCCCTGCTGGGAAGGAGATGTGGTGAGTGGATCCAGCAGAGCCATGTAGGAGGTACCTGGCCCAGTCCTTAACTTCACCCATTGATTTTGGAAACTTTTCCTTGGTGATGTCTATGTCTTATTCACATTCACCAAATTGTTTCAACAGGAGAAATGCTCTGGCTTAAGTTTAGGTTTGTCTCCTCAGACATGTCCACTGAGGAAATTGTCCCCTCCGTGGGAGACCCTGGTGCCAGGCTGGAGCCCATTCTTTAGGACATCTGCCACTCCTGGACGTAGATTGTCTTCATCTCCTCTCTTCTGCTGCATGGGAAGTACTCACAGTGTCTTTGGGAGTGTATAAAATAATTTTCCAACCCTATGGGACAGGACAAGGGCATTCCATATAATGTGCATGTGGAAGATCTTGAGAGGTAGTAGCCTGGCCAGGACATCTGCTACCTGGGCTTTAAGGCAAGGCAAGACCTGGGGACTAAACTTGCAAGCAAAGGAGAGAACAGGACACAAGTCCTGCAAAGGCAAAGGCAGGCCTGTCCTCTCTGTCCCCTTCTCTCCTCTTCAGTCAGTTCATTTAATAACTTCTGGAGCATCAGCCTTTTCTTCTGGGTAGAGGAAAAATATGGTCTGGAAATTTTCACCCGTGGTCACATTATGGATGGTGTGCTGTGCAAGACTGAGCTTCCCAGTCAAGCAGGGAGATAAGATTTTTACATGGCTGATTAGAGCCTGGTACAGTTCACTCTCGTGTGCCTCAGCTCTGGAGGCAACATCTTGAATGGGATGTTGGCCCCACAAAAACAGCCTGGTTGGTGCAACCCACCTTCCCAACCCAAGGCGCCTGCAATAATGCCAAGACAGGCTGGAGTCTTCTGGAGCTTGGGAAAAGCTGAGAAGACAAAAATTCTACTCTTTCTAAGATTCACACTTCAAGGGTGATCCTAACTCCAGAGTGATCTTCTGAGTTTGGTTTCCACGTCTGACCCTCCAGGGACCTTGTTGGGACAAAATCTGTCTCTCCAAGCCCTGCAGAAGGGTGAGCTGCTGCATGAGGCTTTGTGCTCCAGGCTCGCATCTCCCCAAGGGGTCCAGCCATGCACCACCTGCAAAAGGCTGGAGCAGAGTCTGGAGAGGCAAAAGGTGGGGGTTGAATCCTCTTGGGCAGAGGGAGGTGTGATGCTGCTGCCCCACAGCACAGGTGAGTTTGCTGTGTGCCTATGGTGTTTATTCTCCTGACCTGCTCCTCCGGCTCCTGGGGTCCTTGGGAAGGTGCTGGAATTCCCTGGCATGGGAAGGGAACTTCAAGCAGCTTTCTCACAGCCACTGGAAGAAGTAGGTTGTGGTAAAAACAAAGGTGTCAAGGCCTTATTTTTGACGCTGGCTGGTTCTGAAGCATTTGATTTCTCTGGTAGCATTCAGTTGAGTGAGGCTGAGGAAGACAATTATGGGAGTGCAGCACAGAAACCCGAGGCATGTGGGAGCACCATGGGAAAAAATGCAACATATAAAAGACATGGTTTAATCAAAGGGGACTGAAAGAAAGGGAAATCTCAGAAGAGCTGGTGAGTGATGTGTGGCTGGAGAACAGGCAACTGAGAGGGACGCAGAGGCAGTGAGCAAGGTCTGGTTGCAGAGCTAAAGCTGGGCACAGCAATTAGAATCTGCCAGGCAGCAGAAGTCACTCTGTCCAGAGTGACACCTTTGAAGGGTGAGCAGTATGGAACCTTCATAAACTGCTGAAAACACTTGACAGAACCAGAGCGACCCATGGCAGAGATGAGAGCAGATCTGAGAGCAGGGATGAAGCCAGCACAGCACCTGAATGCTGCACGGGCTCTGATAAGCACCAAAAGCAATGCTCCCACAGCTGGGAGAGGCAGCAAATGCAAGAGCCTGTGAGCACCAGCAGATGCACGGGGAGGATAAAGAAGAAATTGCCCATCCTATTAGCTCAGATGAGTTCTTCAAAGCAGTGAAGGGAAGAGCTGCTGCAGAAGGCAGACGGAGTCTAAATATCCAGGTCAAGGCAACTTGCTTTACTTTGAATACAGATATTTGAGAGCAAAACAGAAAGTATCTCTATAAAGAGAGCTACCTCTGAGAGGGGTGAAGACTTGTCTCTGCCATGTGTGATCATCACCTGAGTGTGCCACTGACCAGATAAGAACCTGTTTCTGCTAGCATCAGCACCTGAGTGCTGTAACTGGAGACCAAAGGAATGAAATGTGTTAGGGAATGTCCTCCTGCGTAGGAAGCATGGGGCAGGGAGTTTATTGCAAAGCTTTCAGTGGCCAGATAGGGATGGGAGACCCTCAGGGCATGACACGGTCAGAAGTGCAAGTGACAGCAGAGCTGCCTTCAGTGGGTGGCTATTGGCTAAATCAGGGCACCTCAAGGCCCAGGACACACTGTTGGGAAGGAGAATTACTGTGCTGTTGAGAAGTATTTTCAGTGAGAGCTTTTGTCTTAGGTTGCAATGCAAGATGTAACAGAAAGTCTGTGCTCTATTCCCATCTGTTCAAACCAGGTGGGGCAGGGTTCTTTATCTCTCCCACACCCATCCTTCCCCCCAGGGAGATCTCTCCTGTCCATGGGCCATGGAGTCTCACTGCAGGGCTGATCAAGTTCCATCATTCCCTTGGGAGATGCTGCACTCAGGGGG
>VZTR01025972.1:22555-39599 GCA_013400775.1 Chaetops frenatus
AAAAAAAAAAAAACCACTGCTCAGCCTCTGCCAGCTGCCTTGGGAAGGTCTGGTGTCTTCCTGAGCCACAGCTGAGCCCCTGCCTAAGCTGCTCTGCCAGCCCATCCCGTGATAGCTCTGATGACAGGATCTCTCCAGCACTGCCTCTGGATGGACAGCTTGCCAGGCAGGCAGGGTAAAAATCCTGGAGGGACCCGAGGCTCTGTGCTGTTCCCAGGTCCTGGTGATGAGTGCTGCAGACGTGTCTCTGCAGGTACAGCCCTCCTCTGTTCTGAACGAGGAATTGTTGCCACTACCTGCAGGGAGCCGGGCAGGGAGCCCCTGTCACCCCTCCGTGCAGGAAGCTGCTGGTGGCACCGTGGGATGCCTCAGCGTGGGGTTTAGCATCTCCAGGGAACACAGAGTGGAATGGAGGGCCTGCAGCACCCCCCTCTCCCTCCCTGTCCCCACTGAGCAAGTCTGGGATGAGCTTTTTTCAAAGGGACGGCCTGACAGACAACAGGGAGAGATGCCCACCCACCCTGCCCTGCGTGCCTTGCCCAGGGGCAGCTCCTGGGGCAGGGTGGAGCTGCAGTCACAATGCACCGGCCACGGGGGCGTGAAGGAGCAAAAAACTCACTGCACGTGGTGGAGGTGGGAGTCAGCATCTGTGCTTACCACGGGCAGGTATTAATGATTGTTCAGCATTTAGATGGGGAAGCAGTCCTGGCTGTGGGGGGTCTGTTGACAGATGTCGAGTGTTTAATGCTGAGCAAGGTACTCACCTGGCTCGGCGATTCTGGTGCCTCCAAGCAGGAGGGATGCAGAGGCTGTGGGATGGTTGCTTTGTGTCTCCCAGTTGCCCCAGGCCCCTTTCACACGACAACCTTGCTCAGTGCCCAGCCTTTCTGCCTTGGCACAACTGCTGCGGCTTCCCAAACTGCTTTGGAAAGGGTTGACCCTCTCTCAGGTGACCAACGTGGCGTTGTGAGCCCTCGCTGTGCTGTCCCCTGCTCCCACTGCCACAGGTCAATTGTGAGCAGAGTGTCTCTCCCAGAACGATGTGGCATGGAGAGCATCGGGACGGGGGTGTCCTGCGCGTCTGGGAGCAGTTACAAGGGGTTTTCCTCTCCTTGAGCACCGGGAGGGACGGGTAACCCCATCCCCTTCACACCTGACCCCGACCGAGTGCAGAGCTGCCCGCAGGGCTGCAAGTTTGTCTCTCGCCGCGGCCAGCGAGAGCAGCGGAGCGTGATGGGGGGTACAGGATGCAGTGGGGGCTGCCGGAGCTCGCCGGGGGCGGGGGTGTGGGGGAAAGCGGGGAGTGGGAGCCCGAGTCCAGATGCTGGGTCTGGGTACAGCGAGCGCGTGTGGTGCGGAAAGGGGGGCTCACTGCAGAGCCCACCCAGCCCATTGGCTTGCGAGCGGTGACGGGCAGGCTGCTCCCTCCCTGCTCGCCCGCCCGTGTGGCTGCGAGCAATGTGCGCAAAGTGCCTTTGCTTTAGCCGGCGAGTGCCGTAGCTCCGGGCAGAGGTAGCTCGCTCGCAGAGGTGCTGGGACAACCGAGGTGGCCCTGTCCTGCGCCTGGTGGCCCCCGCCGGACCATGGCATGGGCACAGGGCGGTCTGACATCCTCGCTCTCCATCGTCATCACCTTGGCTGCCTGCCTCTCCGCCACTACCAGCGAAGGTAGGAACCGGGGTGGCCCTGGAGTGACGGGGCGGTGTTGGGGGCATCCGCGGGATGGCTGTGGCTCTTTGGATGTGTCCACATGGGCTTAGCCCTGCCGGGCTTGGCTTCTCCGTGCTCCCAGGGGAGCGCAGCTCCAGGTTCCTGACTGCCTGAGTTTGCGAATCCTGGAGCTTTTGCACCAGAGGCAAAACTTCGGAGCTGGTCAGGAGAACCTGACTCTGCAGCAATGCCGGCAGCTCTGCCTCCCTCCCCTGCCCGGGCTCTGCTGCAGCATGCAGGGGTGGCTGCAGAGGGGACAGGGACACCGGCCCCAGCTCAGCCACGGCGATCCCCATCACCGGAGCTGGCAGCAGCGCGGGGCCGTGCACAAGCGAGCGGGTGGGCACAGGAAGGTGTGCAGAAGGTGAAGGGAGCTGGAAAGGGCACACAGGTGGGAAACTTCGCGTGACAGAAAGGGCTGGAAACTTCTGAAGTAGGAATCAGGGATGCAGCTGAGGATCCTCTCCCGACATCTTGGTGTCAGGCACGTCAGGCCTGCTCTCTCTACCCGGCCGCTCTACCCAGCTGCCGGCTGCCCTCATCCCTGGCCCTTGCCTGCATCCCTGCTCCAGTATCTCAGGCCCCCCTTGGTTTCGGTGGTGCTGCTCCTGCTCCTGCCACCCACCCGCTCGGCTGTCTCCCTCTGTGCTGGCAGCGGTGGCACGGCTGCTTCCCAGGTCTGCTGATCTTCATCGCCAGAGATCTGCCGTTGCCGCTCCCGAGTGTGTCCTTGGCACTGGCAGCAGCATCCTTCCTCCCTTCTGCTGTGCTTGAGAGCCACAGCCAGCACGGCAGCGAGCCCCGGGGCCGGTGTCCCTGCCCCACGGAGGCGGTGGTGTCTTTCCCTTCTCCTGCTCCTGCATCTCTGCCATCTTTCCAGCATGCTGAGGCCCAAGGGCTGCCACCACTGCGCCTTGTGCACTTTGCAGCACCCTGCCAGGCTGGGTCCTTGTGCTTACTGCCATCGTCCAACACGCAGCGGCATCTTCCTCACTTCTCTGCCCAATTTCCAGCTGTTTGCTGGTCCTAACCCTGTTTTCTGCCCAATGCCTTCCTCCTGACCCTCTTCCTGCTCCTTTTCCCATCCACTTTGCTGCCTGTGCATGGGGATGCATTGGAGTCTCACTGTTGCGGGTGGGCTCTGAGGGTGCAGAACGGGGCCCCAGCGCCCCAACACTCCCAGCCCTTGCTTTGTCTTTGCTCTGGGATGCAGCAGCTGCCCTTTGCCCCGTGCCCTGGGCAGGGAGTGGTGCAGGATGCTGCCTGTGCTGCACCAGGCTCTCAGTGCTGCAGCCCCGCAAAGGCAAACAGCCCTGCCTGGACTTGGCGCACCCTGGGCATTGACAAGCGAGGCAAGGGCCTCCTTGCTGTCCTCTACAGAGATCACTGGATGCTGGGTTGGGTTTTATGGTGTCTGCATGGACAGCCAGATCCTGGACTGCTGTCTGTGTGCCGCCAGCTGGGAGAGACCTGGCTTTTCCCGCAAGACTTGTTGGAAAGGAAAGCTATCCTCAATTACAGCCTTGCTCAGGAGGTTGCAGAGGGCTGGGGATGCGCCGGGCTCTGGGGCAGACCAAGCAGGCTGGATCTGGATGAGACCAGACAGGAGATACTGAGTGGCAACAAGAAAAGGTGTGGGAGCCCGCAGAAAGCTGGTGGTGCTCCATCCACCACCTTGGCAACGCTCATGGCCTCGCGTGTCCTGGGGGTCTGCTGTGCCCTGGGATGTGGCTGTGGGCTCTGCCAGTTCCCAGTGTCCCTGGTGCTGGGGCGGGCTGGGAGCCGCTGGGATCCACGCTGGGATCGGCTGTGCTGCTGGTCATTGAGCACCCTGGCATGGGATGGGACTGGAAATGTGGGAGATGCCACAGAGCCCAGCCCAGCCCTGGTGCGTGCCACACTCCCGTTGTGCCGGCCTTGGCTGCCCCATTTCCAGAGCGCCGTGTCAGGGGGTGGCTCAGCTGCCCATCACCTCTGCCTGCTCCCAACAGCCTTCTCCGTGCCTTGCATTTCTGTCCGTGCTCCCGAGCAAACCCAGTGCTGGTTTGGGAACTGCAGGGCAGAAAATTACAACCGCAAAGCAAATTTCAGGCCAGGGTGTGCTATACTCTGCGTGCATGTATTGGGAGGCAATTGGTGTATAAAAACATGTATTAACCAAAAAACCAGATTCAGTCGTAGGTTTTTTCTTTCCAAGAGCTCCCAGTGCCATTCTGTTTCTTGAAATGTTTGTTCTAAGAAGTTTTAAGCTTCTGTTTTTTATTCCTTTCAGTCTTGTGTGCAGCCGTGCCCGAGAAATAGGAGGCAAAGGGAATTGCCATTCTGTGGGAAATCCCCCATTTCAGCACGGCAGCCATTGCGAAATGCATTGAAAGCCAAAACTCAGATATTTTTTTTTAAAGAGGGGTAAAAATTTGCAGGATGTGGAAGGTTTTTATTTGGAACGCTGAAGAAAGGATTGTCTGAAATTATTAAATTGCTTTAGAGCAGGGACGTAGAAAAGTTGTTTTCAATAATATGAAGTATGAGAGAGTAAAATATTTACACAACCGCACACTGAGTTGCATAGGTGGAAATATTAAAGGGGGTATTTTATACTATAGCCCGAACTGTAATTAAATAATAAAATACGAAATATCTTTGTTATATTGAAAGAAAATCAGACAAGCAGAAATCACCACATTTGGGGCTCAGGTGGGGGACAACAAAATTGTATTTTCTGCCAGAAAAATGGCACTTTAAATGCTGCTGCTTGGGGTCTGCTCCCTCCCAGGTGATGGCCCAGGCTCAGCTCTGCCATCCATCCATGAGATGGGTTACCTTCCTCCCCATCACGGCATGGACCCCATGGCCCGTGGGTGAGCTTGGAGGGGTCCTTGTGGGGAGCTGCTGAAGCAGGGAAGGGGGATTTGGGGACAGGTCCCCCACCATTTTGGGGCACATCTGGCTGGCTGAGGCAAACAGCGGGTGATGGGGATGGCGTGATGTGCAGGGGAGGATGCAGAGCTGATAAGGGAGTGCTCATCTTTACCTTGTACCACAGTGATGGGGTTTTGTTCCTCCACTCAACAGGGATGGGGTGCGGGAAAGAACCAGGATCCTTGGGAAAACCCAGCCGTTTGCTGCGCTGCTGAAATGGGGGCCACAGGAAGGGTTCGTGGGGGTCTCCCCCGCTAACCTCTCGTTGTAATCTCATTAGTTGCCCCTCTGCTCAAACAGAAAAAAAAGGTAAAAACTAATCTGCATGTTTATTCAACGCATCTTTCCTACTCCTCTGCAGCCTTGCTGAAGTCGGGGTTGCGGGAAAAGCAAGGCGCTGAAAGGGAGAGGAAATCGCCTTTTCCGTTTTAAAAAGGCTGTGGGGGTGTGTGTTCCTCTGTAAGGATAGAAAACAAGAGCGTTTAAGCTTATGGACTTTTGGTGATGGGGGATGGAGAAGCATTGGTTTAAAACATGGAGCTGATTTAGGCTTCATTAGTGAAAAAAAATAATTGGGGGTGTTTAATTTTTTGACTGCTCCCAAAATGCTGATATAAAGCAAATATTTGCGTAATTTTAGGTACGCTTATGGAGACATGTTTCTGGTGCCATCTTCATTTCCATCCCTCTTGTATTAATAGCTTATACAACTTCTGGAAAATGAACCTCCAAAATTTGCAGAAAAATAACACACCTGTGCACAAAACACACCTACTTTGGCAGGTCTTTTCATTCTCCTTGAATTCTCGTTTCCTGAAATTGCAAGGGGTTGTTTCCAGCGACAATAAATGAGCACCCGTTTTGGTGATGGTGGAAATGGATCCGATGAAGCTAAATTTAAGTACAACTGAAAACCCGATGAATTGCTACAGGAAGGAAAGAATTCCTTATTTTTCCCATTGCTGAAAGATGGTCAGCAAAATATTTTACTCCAAAAAAACCCCCACCAAACCAGCAGTGAACCCCAGCCCCCAGGGATGCTCAGGAAGGGTGGAAGCTCATCCCACACACCCCGCTGTCGGTGCTGGGTCCTGGCGGCAGGACTTGGGGGAGCACGGGTTTCATGGAGGCATCCCGACACCTCCACTCTTTGTTCTGCTCGGGTCCTGTGTCTTGCCTGTCCCTGCTGGCCTCACTGCCAGTCCTCAGTGCTGCCTTTATCTCCAGGGGCACATCCATTCATATGATAACTCTATTCATACCCTGACAGTTTTTGATAGTTCATTCTCCTAACCCAGCCTGTTTTGCCTGGCCAACACTCAAAATGATTCCTCTGTCACAGAGGCGATTAACCCCTTCAGCCTCACCAGCCCCCAAAGGGAGTGGTTGGATAAGGCACTTGTATTTCCTTCAAAACGAAACAAAACCTCGTCCTGCTCCTGTCAACGCGCAATACTCGGTGTCATAAACAGCCGTGTGAAGGATGTGACTCCGTAATGGGTCAGACCCAGGCACACCAATAAAGCCTGATGAAGTGTGTTTGGGCCAGGAATAGTGTCTGGAAAAGTATTCACTGTTTATCTGAAGGTATCGGCAAAGGCAGTGCTGCTTTTAATAATCCCTTCCAAGGGCTCATCAGCCCCAGCCTTTAAAAATTGGCCCCATCTTTCCCTAATTCAAATTTCCCTGGTTTCACCTTCCAGCCGTTTGTTCTCGTTAGGCTTTTCCTGCAGGATTAAAGAGCCCATATTTTGCGGCTGCGAAAGTGCTAAACTCAACCTGGGCACCTCCCAGCCCTTGTGGGCACGAGCAGATTGCGCTCTGCAGGTTTGATTTTTCTTAACCTCCAGCCCTGGTTATCAGACACGGTTGTGCCTGTGGTATCTTCTGCTCTACGTCCAGTTTCTCATATTTAAAATGCTTATTTAACCACATTAGCAAGTGACAACAGTGCTGGCTGCAGCTGGATACATGAGTTCCATCCCGTCATCAACGATTCCACAAGTTCCTGGGTCTTTCCTTGGATGAAATATCTTCTGTGTTATGCACATTCCACACATATATTAAGGACTTCTGTGATATTTAATTACCAGTGGTATAAGATATTCAGCCTGTCCCCTCGAACACGGTTAGTATTGGTACTTTTTTCTGTAAAAATGTTCCAATTTAGAAAGCTATTTTTAAGAGAGCAAAGGCAAAAGCCTTTAAAAGAAATTATCTTGCTTTAAAAATGTCACTGGGGTACAAACAGCTCAGCACACTTTAGGGCGGCCAACTGGTGGGAGAGCAGAGATGTCCTCAGAGAAATTAGGGAAAAAGCACATGACAGCCTGAGAAACTGCCATGCAAAGCCCCTACAGATAATTCAGATAAGCGAGCGCATTTGTAAAACCAGGTTTCCCTAGTGAGGATTCCGGAGAGGATAACACTCAAAGCTTTGCCAGGACTGCTGGGACACAGGGATCCGTGGCAAGGGCGGAGTGGCGTTTTCAGGGTGCTGCAAGGTTTGCCCTGGCTCTGATACAGGCACAGATCTCCAGTGCCAGGTCTGCCTGAGTCACTGTGGGAGGCATGGGAAGTGGCAGTGTGGGGAAGAAACCTTCCACATCCCAAACAGGCAGGAGATAACGGAGTGGGCACGCAGCTTAGGTGTGGGGAGTGGGGAGAGGACTTGGAACAGTGTTAGCTTACCTGGCATGAGCTTCAATGTCCAAAAAATGCAGCAGAGGCTGGAAACCTTGGTGGCTAAAGCTGAAAACGCATTAGTGTCTATTTTATTATACACAACAGATGTGAGAAAAGAAGAGGGAGTCAGGACTAGTGTGGGACAGACCCCTCTGGACACAGCTCCCAGTTCTTGGAATCTGTACCACAGAGGTGTTGCTGACTGCAAGCAGAAAACTGTGTTAACTTGTGTTAGAAAACTCCCATGTTATTTTTAAAGACTGTCACGATACTGCATTACTGGTACCATGAGGTGTTTGGGCTGTCCCTGTACCTGGACTGCAGCTCAGGAGGAAGTGGGAAGTCCCAGTTCAGGTGCAGGTCCATTACCTGTCCCTCAAGCTTCTGGCATTGGGGACAGTGGTCAGGGATGCCAGGAGCCACCCTTTGGTGGTGTGGGAGTTGAATGGATCAGTTCTCACTGGGCTTTAGCCAGGTGAGATGTCAAGGGGTGGCTGTAGCAGGCATGGGCTCCTCTCTGCTGATGGACAGGGCTGTGTCGTTGTGCTGTCCCTCAGGCTGGGGTGCTTGTGGTGGAAAAGACTTGTGTGACTCCCAGATGGCCAAATCCAGACCTTGGGGCACCAGTTGTGCCTCCTCCAGGGCCACAGGGACCCCAGCACACCTTCCCCAGCAGCCGCAGCCTTGCTTCTTCCCCTGCTCACATTGGATGTTTCCAGGGAATTTCTTGCCTCTCTGACCTTTCTTACCCCCCCATCCATCCCCAGAGCCTTCCCACCTCCTCCTCTGGCTCCTGCCCTGAATTGCAATGAGCCCAGTCACCCCTGGAGCCTGAAAGAGTTCTTTTCCTGCTGGCTCCAGGACCAGGGACATGGAAGTGTGGGCTCACCCTCACTCTGAGCCCTGTCCAGCCCTGCACACCCATCCTCAAGCCCTGGCACGGCCCGGGGGGTTCTGACGTTTCCAGTTCCAGCTTGCACTGGAACCAGTAAGTGCCACAGTGTGGGGCTGCTTACCTGTGCTGGGGATGGGTGCACTCCAGTACCAGGGACATACACCAGTGCTGGGGACATGCACCAGTGCTGTAACACCCTGCCCAGTGGTGGGTAGTGTGTTTAATTTGGGTCTCCTACACCAGCATGCCCAGTTCTCCCAGTCTGTCCCACTGCACACAAGAATTGGGAGTCTCAAAGTGAGCAGGAAACATGACCGTTTTACATCTCTATTTTCTCACCTGTAGTTTTGAGAGGGAACATCTTTTTGTTGTTGGGCTTTTCATGTGCTTTTTTTTTTTTTTCTGGAAAGAAAAAAACCCTGCCCTATAATTTTAAGGTTTTTAGCCTTAGAAATACTTTATTCAGGGTGTTTTGTTTTGTTTTGTTTCATTTTTTGCATTATTTCACAACACCTCAGTCCTACCACAGGTTATGCTCTTGCGCTGCACATTATCTTACATGATATCATGCAGGGGCTGGAAGGATCAGGTTGATAATTTTATTTTTAAAACCTGAACTGAGGCTTTTTGTTAGCACTGATTGAACAAACAAGCTTTCTTCCTACATCAAAGTATCTCCTGCTCTGGGTATAGTGAAAAGGGGTGACCCTCTGGGCAGTCCTTATGGGCATTGCCGCTCCTGATGCATTACAAAATGATATAAAATTAAATACAGAAAGTTCACAGCAACAATATGGAGGTCTGAGAAGAAATCCTGAAATGGGAATTAGGGCACAGCCTAAAAGCAGCACTGCTTTCATTTGAGAATGTCTCTTTTTAGCTTGAATTTTTTTTTTTGTATTTTTCTTTGATTTTTTTGCCTTTTTTTTTGGTTTTATTTTGTTTTGTTTTGCTTTTCAGCCTGATTCTGGCATTTCCCAGAAGTGTGTAAATCCAAAATTCCTGCCAGATTTGATGATATTTCCTGATTCTACCTGCAGTGCTTTTCTAAACTCCTTCTCTGGGCAGCCGAGGCCGGTGGGTACCGAGGGTATCCCCCTGTGCCCTTAGCATGTGCAGCCTTGTGGACCAGCAGCTGCTGGAACAAATCCTGTCTGGATCTGGCTGCTGGTCTGGCAGAGCAGCACCCCAGGGCTAACCTGGATCCATGGGGAACATCCCTGCACACAGCTCCCAAATGGGGAGAGCTGACCTACCCTCCAGGCGTGCTGCCCTTCCCTCTGAGCCCCAATGGCTGGCCTCGTGTGTCGGGGAATAAATGGCTGTTTTTCTCTCCTTCAAGATAAATG
Source organism: Chaetops frenatus (assembly GCA_013400775.1). Lineage (NCBI taxonomy): Eukaryota > Metazoa > Chordata > Aves > Passeriformes > Picathartidae > Chaetops > Chaetops frenatus. The sequence goes on from VZTR01025972.1 coordinate 32,114, forward strand.
TTGTCCCAGGGATCAGGAGGCTGAAAGCGAAGCTTCCCATCCTGTCCTCTCGCCATGTTCCAAGGCCAGTAAGACACCACTTTGTGTCTCAGCTTTGCCTTCCGAGTTGGAAAGGTCATGGCTGCCTATTCAGCTGGCCCTTGGATTAAACAGTGGGACACAAATAGCTGACCCACCCTGGCCCCATCCGCCCCTTCCAAGTTATGCCCCAGATTACGGGAAATGAATGCCACTAGCTCTTGTTCCCCTCCTCTCAGGGAACCCCTCGCTGCCCCTTTCCCAGACTCTCTTCCCACTGTGGATAACCCTCCCTGTGTCCTTCCCCCATGAAGAGGGGCTGGGGCTGTGGGGCTGGTGTGGGGTGTGCAGACCTGCCTGGGCTTGTGGAGCTGAGCCTGCTGGTCTTTGGGTAGCGGGGAGCAGCTAAACTGATAAGAGTTTAATTATCGATGCAAAAGGCGTTGTTGCATGGAGGGGGAGCCTTGCTGTGAATCTTGGGAGGCCTTTGAAGTTGTGATGGAGAGGAACTGAAGCCCAGGGGAACAGGGCTGCTCCCACTGACCCTTCCTCCCCACGCCTGCGCTACAAAGCCCCTGCCTAAGAGGGAGATGGTGGAGTAATTAGAGGGAGGACCGCAGTGGGTTAACAATTAGCGAGGGTGCTCAGAGCCCTCTTTGGTCTCCCACTGTTCTTCCAGAGGCTGGGACTCAGTGCACCAACAGTGTCACCCCCAGGCTTGTTCCACCACCCCACCATGAACCCGGGGAAGGCTGAGGATGCACAGGCTCCCCTAGATACCCTGAGCTCATTCCTGAGCCCGGGATGCTCGGATGTGAGACCCCAAGGTGCCTGCAATTCTGTTTGTAGGGATACAATGCACCCCTGCAGGAGCTGTGGCCACCAGCATTTAAGTGTTGGGAAGGGTGTGCAAGCACTTGCTCTGTATTAGATGATATAGATAGAAATATAGATGATACAGTTCTAAATAGACATATTTATATAAATATATATATATAAGATAGAGATATACAGATACAGATATAGATATAGATACAGATATATCACAAGAGATATATGGTCCCAAGAAAAATGCACATCCTCTGGTTGCTAGTCCCAGTCTCAGCTCCCTCTCTCATTCCAAGCAGGGTTTAGAATTTGGTAGATATGGGTATGGAAATGGATACAGATATAGATCCAAAATGAGAGATATAGGTATAAATACAATATACACATACATCATGTACTGATCCACACACTGGCTCCTGCCTAGCCTGTATCTGTGAGGCTGCAGTGTGCACTCCTCATGCACCATTACACGATGCAACTCCATGCAGCAGGAGAGCCTGCCTTACGTGAGGCTCCGTCTGCGGACCCCAGTTGTGCTGGGAAGGGACCTGCTCGCTCCTAGGTGCTTCCATTTGAATGGGCAATCAGGCTTGACAGCTTTTCCACCAGGGCGAGAATTTCCCCTGACACCTCCTGGTGTTTTGGCTCAATACGCTGAGGCAAGGCCAAGGCACAGAATAGGGGAGCGACAAAATGGTGCTAAGGAAAACAAAATGGAGCTCACGGTTTGAGGCTGATACGTGCAGACAGTCCATAGCATCAAAGAGAATTGCCCAGGAGAAAGAGAGAGGTCTCCCAAACGGGCACATTTTCTGAGAAAAAGGTTTCAGCTGAAAGGGGTTCTTTGTGGCAGTCTTGCTTACCCTGTGGGCGGAGGGTGGGCTCTGAGCATCCCCCCCGCAGGAGCAGGGCAGCCGGGAGCTCACCTGCGCGGGGGCTGGACGGGCACTTGTCACATGAGGTGCAGCAGGTTCCCTTCGGAGCTGGCCCGTGACCTGGGCTGGAACCAGCAGCTGGGTTTTGGGAGAGTGTTGGTGTCCCCAAATTGGAGCATGGCACAGTGCTGCTGGATGGCCCCTGGGATCCACAGGCACGTGTGCTGTCCCCAGAGTTACCAGGAGCTCTCGGACACACAGTGCCTTTGTGTTTGTGCAGTGCCCGCTGTGAGGACTTTAAACACAGGGCTCTGTGCACTTGGCTGAAGTGGAGGAGTAAAAGAAACTTATCCCTCTTCCTGCAAAGAGGAGTCTGACCACGGGTGGGATGCAAGCTGGCCTAGGCTGTCTGGGAACAAAAGCAACCAAAAGGAGAAGACTCCTTCAGGTGGTGGTGACATCTCTGTGAGACTGGGTGATGACCACATAGTCAGGGTGGTAGGATGGGGTGTAGCAAGCTGGCTCCAGGTCCCACACACTGTTGGCAGACAAGTCTGGGGTACACCCCATGGTACAGACCCATTATGTGCTCTCAGCATCATTCCTCACAACGCGATACTCTCACTGGACCCTGGTCCATGCAGGCTCCTCCTGTTGCCTTGCAGAGCAGTGGGAGGCAGCCACATCCATTGCTGAGCATCCCAGCGTGGGAAAGAGGGTGCAGAGACCATGGTGGGGGGGAGAGAGGGGCTGCGAAAGCTGTCCCCTCCCTGCAACCTGCCCGCTGAGGGTCACCGGGACTGTGCTCCTGCACTGGGAACAGGGAAACTCCCAAGCCTGGGCTCCTGCTGGGCGAATTACCCAGGGAAAATAGGCAGAAAATCTTCAGATTAACAATAACAAATAAAAATGGATTTGAGATCTCCGAGGTAATTACTCCGTGCTGAGGGCAAGGGGCCTCTTTAGCAGTGGGAGCAGCGCCGCGCAGGGAGTGGAGGGGCTTGGCCTGCTGTTGGGCCAATGGAACCACACAAGAAACGCTGGAAATTCTTTCAAATTGTTCTGCTAACATTAATAAATGCCTCAAAAGCTCCTAATCTGCTCTGTCAGGAGCATGACGTCCGGGTGTTTCACAGCCAGCTCACGTCTCTGCTCCTCTCTCCCCCCCACTTCTCCTTCCCTGCCTGGTAATAGTAAATGAAAGTGGCACCCGTTCCTCGGGCTACAGGGACCAGCCCCACGCTGAGCCCAGGCTCTGCCAGGACTGGAGCTGCTGTCCTGATATGCCCTGTCCCTGCTGTGACAAGCTGGTCCTGGCAATAAGACCACTGTCCCTCCCAAGCCCAGCCCTGCTGCTGCACAGGGATGCTGAGACAGGATGCCTCCAGCTCCAGTTTGGTGCTCCTCAAGGGTGAGGGAAAGGCAGCCAGCAAGGATGAAGCCTCCCAAGGCATTGATTTCACTGGGTGGCTTCAGGATAAAGGGAATGGGGAAAGCTGGAGGCACTGGGGGTCCCTGTGGGAGCCTGGTGCTGTTGGGGGTGTTGAGGCACCAGGGTGCTGGTGCCCACTGCACTCATTCCCAAGGGCCAGGGCACCTTGCTGGCACCCTCCCCCAAGCCTCCATCCCTCTGGATTTACACCATGGAGCTGGGGCTTGGGCTCCTTCCCCAGGTGCTGAGCGAGTCAGGGTTATCAGGCAAGGCAAGGGTCTCCTCTGCCTGGCACGGTGGGATCCTGGCATGAGGCTCAGATGTCTCAGAGGCAGCAGTGCCATGGCATCCTGCTTTCCTCCACTGCTGCCACTGCACAGGTTTCCACAGGAAACTCCTGAGCACATTGGAAGGCATCCTCGCCTCCCCCCCACACACAATCTGCTCCCCTCTTCCTGCAGTTTGCCTCTGTCTCTCCTCTTTAAGCTGGGCTCCTGGTGGTGGCAGGGATTTAGAGGGGTTGGCTTTGATGGAATTCTCCAGTGGGGTGTCAGCCAGGACGATGGGGAGTCCCTTTGTGCTGGAGATGGGCACTGCAGTGTGCAATTACAGCAGCTGCTGGAGTGCAGACTTCAAACCAGTGATGCTGGGAGGGAGCTGAGCCTAAAGGGCTTCCAGAGGGGAAACGTCCAGCTGAGGAACGATGCTCCAGTTGCATCAGTCTTGGCCCACGGTGGGACTGGTGGACAACCTGATGCTGGGAGTTTGTTTCCACAGCCCTTCCTTGCTTTGCATTCCCCCCAACCTGCTGTTTGCAGCCTCCTCTCCTCCAAAAGATCACACTGCTCTCAGTGCTAGGGCCAGGACTCAACTCTATCCTGAACCACCAACTCTGGGGAGCATCACTTGTTGCCATCCCCAAACTCCATACCTGCCTCATATCCAGCCAGGCAGTCCCTGGAGAAAGATTGATGGGTGGGGGACATTTTCAAGGAATTGGCATGTGAGGAGGGCTTCTTCATGCTGGCTGTGTTCCTCACTCCTTGGGGATGGGGACAAAGCTTTCTAACACAGCTTTTGCTCCTCTGTTTTCCAGTGAACTTGCTAGACACGTCAACAATCCCGGGAGACTGGGGCTGGATGACTTATCCCTCACATGGGGTAAGTATGAAGTGACTGTTGGCACAGGGGGGTTGCTGTGGCAGGGGTCAGGGGGTGGACAGGGAATGGACATCTCAGAGCTGAGCCAGTGCTGATGAGGCAAACAGACCATGCCTGTTGGGAAAATGCCAGCCTGACAGACTGGCAGAAGGATGCAGCTGCTTTGGAAATGCCATTTAACCCTCCATGTCCCCTGGTAGGGACCAGGCTGTCAGCAGGTCCTGAACTTTGAGGGAACTCGAGAGCTGGGACACGCTGAGCAGCGTCTCATTCCTCACTGTGCTGGGTGAGCATCGGGGGGAGCAGCTGGGAAGCTCCCAACCTCCTGTAATCTGAGGAGTTCTTGTGGGAACTGGGCAAGAGGGGCAGGGGAGCCTCCCCTGTGGATCTCATCTTTCAGGGAATGGGGATGCAAACTCACAGCCCTGCTGCGTGTCCGGGAGGGATGGCAGGGTGGTGACCCCCACATGAGCCTGACATCTCCACTGGCTGGGTTCTATCCACACACTCCCTTCACTTGCATTCCCATGCCCAGACTTTCCTGCCGTGGTAGCTTTCTGCAAACAGTGAGTTTCAGCTGTCAGGGTGACCTGGCTGGAAGGATATTGCTCATTCACTTAGCGAACAGAAACAATCCCATAAATACCCTCAGGACCAACTGCAAGGCACAGTGGGGCTTTCTGCAGGCACAAAACGTGCAAAATTGGGGTGCCTACCTGGCTGTTGCTGCTGTGTTGATTTTTCATGTCCATTCTTTTTCATCCTCTCTCTCAGCTAAACGGTCCTAATCTTTTCAATTCCACCTCCCACAGAAATCTTCCCAGGCCTCTAATAATTTTCATTGATCTGTTGCTTGAGACTTTCAGTCCCTGCACTGCTTGAGCGGGAGTGATCAGAACACTGAATTCATAATAATACCAATGATCAGATTTCTATCAGACTTTATCATATATGTAAATATATTAAATCATTAACTCAGCTCTAATTTTAGCAGTTAGTTGTTGCAATGATGAGTATCCTGGGAATGTAAGAGATAGAGAGGTACAAGGTCAGAGGGGACCGTGGAACTAATGTAATGTGATCTCCTGCATAAATACAGGCCTTCAGACCTGTCAATTCATTCAGCTCTCAGAGCAGCCCAGCTTTGAGAAGAAAACATCCTTGGCTGCAGAACTGCTGGTGCTGGTAAATCCTCCAGGTCCTCTGGTGATGCTGTTAATGGGCCCCTGTGAAAAACCCTTCGCTGTGAGGTCTGCCTGGCTCTGGTCTCCAGCCAGGGGACCTTCTTCTGCCTCTGCCTGGATGAGGCAGATGTTGTCCTCCTCATGGCTGCCCTTGGCTGTCACTGCTGTCCTGTCACTTATCAGCTGTCATCTCATCCCAGCCCTGCTGCCAAGTCCTGGCATCCTGGAGGAGCCTGACACACATTCAGGGAATCAGGGACTAGGGCTTCCTTTGCTCCCCTGCAAGGGAGAATGTTTCTGGGATTTCCTGGGAATCAGGGCTGCTTTCCATTGTCCACATCCAGTGTTCTGTCCTTAATCCCTCCCTAGGCAATTCCTCCCCATAGTCAGACCATCTGCTGCTCGCAGACTGCCCAAGACTCCTCCTGGGTGGCCCCATGCCCAGGCCCTGGCTCCCTGTCAGGAATGCAGGTGGGATCTGCTGCATCACTGAGGTGCCCTGGGTGAGGATGAATCCACCTGAGCCAGCTGTGCTGGGCAGGGCCCTGCACTCCCAAAGCAGACAAAAGGATTGAGCCTACAGGAGCCTCATTCTCACCACACCAGGGACTTCCATGGCCAGCTAAGGTGCAGCATCCTGTACTGGACATTCACAAATCCAGGGATGAATCCAGAGCCCCAACCCATTTGGACTGTCAGCTGTGACTGTCAAGTGACCACAGGGGCTGGGGCCAGGTTCTCTACAGCAGATGCCCAGATGTCCTTCACCGGCAGCTCTTGAACACTACTACATCTGAATCCTCCATCTTATTGGTGATGTTTATTAAAAATAAATAAAAATGTAATAAATAATCTATATAATAAATAAAATAAAATAATAAGTCAATTAAATAAATAGTAAATAATATATATGATAAATAATAAAAAGAAATTATAATACTGGATGCCAAAAAAGTCAAAGAAAACCAAAAGGCTCACAACATTAGGTTCTGTGTAACACCCAACACCAGAGCCACCTCTTGGCAATGCTGCTGAGTCCTACAGGACCTTAGTCAATCGTAGGGTGTCTCCACTGTGCATTTACCCTGTGCTTTTGCCCAGATTGTGGCCCTGTTACTGACAGGATGACCACAGGATGAAACTGTCTTGAACACCCTCAGCTTTGCACATCTTTTTCCAGCTGGATGGAAAAATGGCTCCTCTAAACACTTATCTGGACCATGCTTCTTCCTCCATAGGCCATGGTATCACATCATCTCATTCCTTTGCCTCCCTGCTGGTCCTTCAGCTCCAGGCCCTTTCTGGGTAGTAAATTTGCCCCTGGATTTGCTTGCTGTCACCAGGAGGTTGCTCAGGGTGCTGCTGTCTCAGGGAAGCTGGGGTAGAATACTCACTCTCAGTGCTGAGGGTTTGGCTCTGAGCAGGTGCCTCCTGAGCAGCCCCTACAGAGCAGCTCAGGCTCAGGCTCAGGAGATCTGGTGTGACCCCTGCTCTAAGAGAGGGACTCCCTTTGCTGGTCACCATCTGTGCCCAGTGCTTTGGGTGTCCCTGGGGCTGTCCCTGCCCACTGCCCTGTGCTGTAGCTTTTTAAGGCCTGGGCTGCAGTTGTATAGAAGGCACTGTGCTGTGAAATCAGATTTTCCTTGAGGTCGTTTATTTTTGCTACCATTTCCTTAATTTAGATGCTCTGGCTGAAAGATTGGTGGCTGTGCCCCCCTCCAATCCCTGCTGGCTGCCTGCTGTCCTGCCTCGGTGTCACGATCCACTCAATACAAGCGGGGGTCGTGATGGTTCGTTATCTGATCTCAGGGTGCAAAAATACAGGGAAAACTCAAGTTGAATCAAAACACTACTCCTTTATTAAATCAATAATGCGATAGATGGGAGAAAGAGGAAAAGAGATAAAATAAAGAAAAGGAAGAGTGGGGGGTGGGGGGAATAGCTACCAATGGAGAGAGGAGTCCTCGTGGTCCTCTGCCAATAGATCC
>VZTR01025972.1:39764-76594 GCA_013400775.1 Chaetops frenatus
GTCAGGCCAGGGCCAGGGTCTCAGTCTCTGTCCTGGGCAATGGCTGTGAGACAGATGAATCTCGAACCGTCTCTCACACTGGGCCACAGCTGGAGCGTGCACTGGGTGCTGGAGGGTGCAGGATTTGCCCACAGTGTATCTGCTCCATCCATGGGCAGACACAGCATCCTCCTGCCAAGGGGCAGCACTGTTGGCTGGAGTCATGTTTGTTCTGCCTTACCCACACCTCCATTCTCCCCAGGGCCACCACAAGGGTGACAGTAGGAGGTGGGTAGCTCTGCCTGGGTCTCTTCATGGCACTAAGCAGCACAGAGCCTTGGTCCCCAGCCTGGGGAGCATCAGAAGGGGACTTGTGTCTGCTACCTCACTGCCTAGTGTCCTGGGGCTTGCTGTTCCAGCACCTGCAGGTCCTGTCACACCTGGGGATCCAGAAAGGCAGCAGCCTCAGAGGCTTCTTCCTCTGACTGGGAGACCCCAGAGCTGCCTGCACAGCCAGGGCAACAGTCCAAAGCATTAGTCCTGCAAAACTGGATGGGTATCACTTGCAAAGTCCTGATGTTTTTGTCACACCTGTGGGCAAGGTGAACTTGCCTCACTGGGAGGTTACTTCCCTCTCTGGGCTTGCCATGGCCAGCAAGAGCAGAGGAGCAGGAGCTGGGAGCAGTGGGCATGGTGAGGGTCAGCAGTGCCATGGGCCCTGGGGAGTGTCAGGCCATCAGGGAGCCATGTCTGGCCTGTTTTGACATTTTCTCTTGCCAGACAATTAACTGAGGGGTAATTGGATGTAATTGCTGCTCAGGGGTTTAATTGCATCCCCCCCCTCACCTCTACCCCAGAGACACGTGCAGGAAGCGGAAGGGTCACCAGGAGCATCCCTGTCCTGCAGGCTGCAGTTCCTCTCAATTATAACTTCAAAGGGCTCCCAAGAGCTTTGCAACTCTCTCCTTTCCCAGAACAATTCCCTTTGCATTGAAAATTAAACTCTCATCGGTGTGGTCAACCCCTTCCCTTGCCAAGCCTCCTGTGCCCCAGTTCTCCCCACCAGAATGCCCCAGTGCCCCAGTGCCCTTCTCTCCCCTCTCCTTGCTTGGTGCGTGACCTGCTGGATCAGAGGGAGCCTGATCAGCCCCTTTGCAAATTGCCTTTCTACTGACTAATTAAAACACTGATGAGATAAGTCAACATATTATTAATAATTATTGTATTGTCTGCTTTGATTTACAAAGTCAAGCAGGAAATGATTTTGTTCAGACACAGGGTATCTAAGGAGCTTGCAAGATGCCTTGCAAAAGCTAATTAGAGTGGGAACACCTTGAGGGCTGGAGAAAGGCCCCCCCATGCTGCCACGACCTCCCCACCCACCCTCACCAGCACCTTCTGTGGTGGCCCCACAGCTTCCCCCTTGCTGCAGGGCTGGGGTCAGCCCAGAGAGCTGCTGGGCAGTGCTACCCAGGCAGCTGCCCCGACATCTGTCACAGAGCTGTGGGGTGGCCTGAGCTGGAAGGACCCACAAGGGTCATCAAGTCCAACTCCTGGCCCTGTACAACCCACAACAATCCCACCTGGCATGCTCCCTGTTGGCTTTGTTGGTGGGAACCAGGAGGGGTTTGGAGCTCCCCGTGCCTGCCCCTTTGCTCCTCAGCAAGGGATGCATCCTCAGGCCCCTGGGCACAATTAGCCAAGGGTGCTTCTCCTTCATCCTACAGTAGCCAGAGAGAACACTGTCAGAAAGGCACCAGATCTGCTGGAACCCCCAGCTGAAAGCACAAACAGAGCCACAGCCACGGTGTTCCAGCAGTGTTTGTGCACCAAGAATGAGGATTTCAGCCCTGGGACTGAGCTATTTGTCTACACACCAGGGTACTTTTTTTTTTTTGCCTGGGTCTGGTCCTGCAACCAACAATTGTTCCTGGCTGGGATGAGCCCCATCTGTCATGGAGCAGGGTCTCCCTTTGCCCCAAGCCCATCCTGTAAAACCCTATCCCTAGTCTGAGCTGTGCTGTGTCCTTGATATTCCACCCCCCCTTCAGGTTCATCTCTTCTTCTCAGAGCATCAGGAGATATTGGGGCTCTCCCATGTGCCTAGGCTATGTCTCTGCTCTCCCTCACTTTGATGTCCTTGCATTTCTTGGGTTTCTCTTCCAAGCTGGAGCCTCTACCCGGATCCAGGAATACCAGCAAGTTACAGCTCAAGCTGTGGCGAAATTAATTTTCTTTGGAAAAAAAAAAATATATATGTATCTGTGTGGGAATGGAACATTGGAAAAGAAAGATTTAGACTGGTTATCGAGATAAAAGCTCATCTCCCAGTGCTTGTTCAGTAAATGCTGGGTTATTGCTAACTCCCCAGATGCTGGTCACTACCAGGAGTTAATCATCTGCAGTGGAGCTCAGGGTAGTTAACTGCCTGACAAATCCCTCCTTAGCCACAGCAGTGACTGATTTCATGGGGATTATCTCCATTAAGGCCTCCCGTCTAATGATTTATAGCTGCAATAACAGCCTTCTCTTTTTTCCCTCTCCCAGTGGCAATGGTGTGGTGCCACAGCACGCTAGGAAGGAAAGTGCTGGATGTCTCAGTGGCCACAGAAGCTTTGCTATGCCAGGCAGACTTGGCACCCCTTCTGGAAGCTGTCCCAGGGCTGGAGACGCTCCTTCCTTTGCACTGCAAGGGTGGTGGGAGGCTGAGCCTCTCCTCTGCTCCTCCTCCTTCTCCTCTGCTGTGCCACACAGGCCCTGAGACACTTATAAGACCTTACTCATCTGCCCAGATATCTGGTGTTTGCATCTCTTGCCTTTCATAATCTGGCGAATTTTTTATAGCTGGTGTTGACTTTAATTTAAACGATTAGGCAAAACTCCTGAGTGCAGATGCAATCACAGCATCCCCCAGCCTGTGCGCTCCCCACGTTAATTATGATGTCCTCATTTCCATCTCGCTGGGGGATCTTATCACACTGCTGGGGCTGAGCTGAGTTTTGGTTCATAAAACCACTTCAGCCCATGAACTGAGAGCCAGCAGTGCCTGGGGCACGCACGGTGCCTGCGTTCTTGAACCAGTGGTACCCAGTGTCAGGGACATCCCCTCCTGCCCATGGAGCCTGGAACTGGGGTGAAGCAGGAAAACTTCACCAGTCATGGGGATTCCTGAAGCAGGTCCTTCCACCCTCCTTCTGGTACCTAAAAGGGCCTACAGGAAGGTTGGAGAGGGACTTTTTGCAAGGTTAAGCAGTGGTGGAATAAAGGAAAGTGACTTTAAGCTGAAGGAAGGTATACTAGGACTGGATTTTGGGAAGGAATTCTTCCCTGTGAGGGTGGGGAGGCTCTGGCACAGGCTGCCCAGAGAAACTGTGGCTGCCCCTGCATCCCTGCAAGTGTCCAAGGCCAGGTTGGATGGGGCCTGGAGCACCCTGGGATAGTAAAAGGTGTCCCTGCCTGTGGCAGGGGGTTGGAACTAGATGGTCCCTTCCAACCCAAACCATTCTCAGATTCTGCCATCCCAAATGCTCTGCAACTCCTGGGACCTGGCAGAGCCTGTGGGACCTTGGATGCCTTGTGTCATGCTGGGGAGATGAATCTGTGGCATCTGAGCCACAAGCTCAGGTAGCCTGCCTGCCCCATTCTCAGAGCACCTTCCCTGCAGGCCAGGTGTGGTGTTTTGAGCTGGTGTCAGACTGGGATCCCAAGGGGCCCTGGGACAGAACTGACAGTGCAGCTGCTGTGCCAAAAAAGCACCAAGTTTGAAAGAGCGATGGTGCAAATGCAAACTCTCCAAATTCACCCCGGGGGTGGAGGTGTGGCTGATAGCGACTGTTGCTGGTGCTTGGAGGTGGGCATTTATCTCCTGCTCTGTCAGCGGGGAGGATGCTGCCAGCTCTGGCAGTGCCACAGGCACGCGGGGACTCGGTAATGAGCTCCCATCTTCTCTGCCAGATTTGGGACAGAGCTGATTGTCTGGAGACCAAAACCAACGAGATGAGCTGGAGCCAAAGCATTTTGGTGCTCACAATAACCTCATCTTTCCCTTGCCAGACCCTCACGGGGAGCCCTGACCCCACAGGCAATGCCGAGGGGAGCTGGGGGGGGACACCCCCGCTCACCCCCACAGCTCTGCCCCCCGCGCGTCTCCTCCTGCGCACAGCTCTACTTCCCTTCCCCGGGGAAACTCGGCAGGGGAAAAGACAGGAAACAGATGTTGTGTTAATTTGTGCTCGATTAATTTCGACAGTGGCTTCCACCCCCTCGGAAGCAGCGCGGCAGCGTGAGCCCAAGCGGATGTGTGAGCAGGGAGCTGCTGGGCTGTGCCTGCTGCTGCACACGCTCCCAGCACCCCTGTGCCCCTGCCCAGGCAGCAGGACAGTGCTCGGGGTGTCACAGAACCTTCAGCAGGCTCGTCCCCGGCCTTGGGAAGCTGAGGGGTGCTGCCCTCATCCCTCCAGCCAAGCACACCTGCAGCCTGGCCCCTTTGGATGAGTGCAGGGCATGTTCCCAGTGATCCCTGGACAAACGGGCATTTCTGGAATTCAAAAGGCAATTTTTAAAAATGCATCACAGAACATTTTTCTTCCCTGGGAGTGGTTTGAATTTGACTCTCTTTGCCAGCATATTCCCCTTAAAATGAGTTTCCATTGTAGCTTGCACTTGGAGCTGCTGCCTTTTCCAGGTTGCTTTAAGCCCCTTAGGACAGAAAGGCAGAGTTTTCTCCTAAATTCAGGAGATGCTGGAGAAAACTGAAGATGTACATGACTGCAGTGACTGCTCTTTTCACCCTTACACGAGCAGAAGGCACCACAACACCTCCCCAGGGGCAGCAGGTCAGGGAGGTTAAACGAGGAAGGACCTTCCCATCTGAGAGGGCAGAAGGGAGTGGGCTGTCCCTCAGGTAGCACTGATACCTCTTTCCTGTATCTCCCATGCTCTGGACGTGTGCTGCCCTCTCCTAGCTGTGCCCTGTCCCTGCACTGCTGGCAGCCACACAGCGAGGCTGGCAGGTGCCTGTCCCAGGGATCTGCGTCCTTGTCAGCTCCCACATCACTGGGGTGAGGGCTGCAGGCTCAGCTCCTTTGAGCTGAGCATCCTTCTCTCGAGACTGCTGCTGGTTTTGTGTCTAACGAAACACAAGTCACCACTCACATAAGAAAAGACCATTTTTGCCCTGTCAGAGCAAGCCTAGAGGTTCAATGTACTTACAATGCTGCCTAAAAGATTTGTTTTCCTCTCCTGTTATCCTGCTGGTGCAGCACAGGTGGGGATTTACTTTGGCTCCCCCGACCCCCACAGACAGCTGGGCACACACAGGTGCTGAGGTGGGGGCTGCTCCCTGCCAGCTTCCAGGCAGAGCCAGAGCCCCAGGAAGGTGCAGGAGGGGAATGCTGAGGTCGGGATGAGGAAGGTGGTGATGATTTGGAAGGCAGAGGAGTGCCAGTGCCTCCCCCAGTTTCTGCTGCACTGCATCTATGGCTGTCCCTTACAGCTGGACTTGGGCATCGGGGTGGGACTTCAAAGCCTGTTTCTAAATTTAGGGAAAAAGCCAGATGGCTTGAAGTTCTCCTCTGCTCCTCTTCCTCCTCCCCTTCTCTCATAAAAATTCAGGGGTCCCAGACCCATCCATGGGCATGTGATTGGAGTGCCTGGTTTGAGCAGAAATGTGAGATGAAGAGGTGGTGGGAAGCCCCCAGTGCAGCAAAAGTCTGTGAGTCCTGGTGAGGCATTTGGTGAGAGTGGAGAGGGAGATGTGGGGCAAGACTGAGCCCCCAGAAGTGTCATGTAGGCCCCAACAGCTAAGTTCTGCTTGTCCCTCACCTATGGAACTCATATCCAAAATAGCACTACTTCTTCTCACTTCTTATGACTTTAACCCAATTAGCATCCCTCCCTTGTGTGACACCCATGTCCCTGTCCCTTCAAACTCACCCAGACCACCCTCCATTGCAATCCTGCTTGCTGCAACCTGCTTTTGCCAGCATCTCCTCCCCAGGTTCGCCCTGCAGCCACAGGTATATGGAATTTTCACCCCTGAGCTGCCAAGCCATGAAGGCCCAGGTTCCCAGAGTCAGCCCTGATCCAGCCTCTCAGCTGGGTTGGGCACTGTGGGCTCACACCAAGGACCCACACTGGCATCACCTTGCGGGCAAGAAGGTCCATATTTCTTGCTGACAGTCCTGTGCTCAGTACATGCTTCCCCTTCACTCTCTGGTATCCACCCTGAAACTCCTCCTCCAGGTGGAAAGCGCCCAGTTTAGTTTGTGCATGGACAGTGCATGAGCCAGAGGAGACTCAGGTGAGCACCACGCAGGTGGTTCCTGCTGCTGCTGCAAATGACAGGCTGAGTCGTCCTGAAAAGGGACTCACAGACACGACCTGGAGGGTTTGGAGCCCTCCCAAACACACACTGCCATCAGCTCCTGCCAGGACACCAGCAAGTGTTCCTGTCTGCAAGCAGGGCTGCACCTCCCACAACACTACAGCTGGATGTCACTGCCCAAATTTGTACAGCTAAGGACTGACTGCTCCTCATTTCCGTTTGCCCTCCCATCCAGGCACGGGAGCAGAGGGGTGGGAGATGGCACACACTCCTGCATGCTCCCTGCTCCCCCAGGGGCTGGCAGCACCTGGAGTGACCTGTTCTCTCTGTCCCACAGTGGGATTCGATCAATGAAATGGATGAGTTTTTCAGCCCCATCCACACCTACCAGGTGTGTAACGTCATGACCCCCAACCAGAACAACTGGCTCCGGACCAACTGGGTGCAGCGGGACGGAGCGCGGCGGGTCTACGCAGAGATCAAATTCACGCTGAGGGACTGCAACAGCATGCCAGGAGTGCTGGGCACCTGCAAGGAGACCTTCAACCTCTATTACATGGAGTCCGACCGGGACCTGGGCACCAGTACCCGGGAGAGCCAGTTCCTGAAGATTGACACAATTGCTGCGGATGAGAGCTTCACCAACGTGGACCTGGGCGTGCGGCGCCTGAAGCTGAACACGGAGGTGCGGGGCGTGGGGCCCCTGAGCAAGAGGGGGTTCTACCTGGCCTTCCAGGACATAGGGGCCTGCATTGCCATCGTCTCGGTGCGGGTGTACTACAAGAAGTGCCCGGCTACAGTGAGGAACTTGGCATCCTTCTCTGAGGCTGTGACCGGGGCGGACTCATCCTCCTTGGTGGAAGTGCGGGGAGAGTGCGTGGGCCACTCAGAGGAGAGGGACACCCCCAAAATGTACTGCAGTGCCGAGGGAGAGTGGTTGGTGCCCATCGGGAAGTGCGTGTGCAGTGCTGGCTATGAAGAGCAGCGCGATTCCTGCATGGGTGAGTCCCTAATTCTTGCTTGCAGTTGCCTTGCCCGCAAGGGGAGGGGTGGCTGCAAGGGGCTCTTGCCTCTTTTGGGAAGGGCTGAGGACAGAAGCCTCCTCACAGAAGCTGGGGCAGCCAGTTTATGTGGAGGCCCAGGGCTGTCCATGCCTTTTTTGGCTGTCCTCAAGCTTTCAAAATGTGTGGCTGGTACCACTGGCAACCTCCCTGGGAGTGCCTGTGGCTCTGACAGGTCCTGGTGCACAGTGCATGGCTTTGGGATGGGGACTGGCTGGCAGTGCCCATCAGGGGCTGCTCTGGCTCCATCTTTCCCTACCATGGATCACTGGCCCAGAGATCCCGGCTCAGTGCCCCCCAGCAGCTCTGACTGGTACTGAGATCTCTGGTGTGCTCCAGCAAGGCACTACTTGCCCCACTGCTGGCATGGGTTTAAAAGGGAGGAGAAGCAAAAAGGAAAACGTTGAGCTTTCATGGAACAAGGACATTGCATCCATCTCTCACCTCCCAAGGGTGTGGGGAGCCTTCCCAGGGGCCCTCCAGTGCCACTGGGCAGCTTCGAGCTGCCGACTGAACAAACTGTGATAAGGAAGTGGGGTGACCAGCAGCAGGCACAGGGATGTGTGTGTACAGAGCACGGGCTCCCCGGGAGAGCCCTCCACACAGATTTGTTTGCTCTCTGTTTCTTCACGGGACGTGGTGAGGGGGAGCAGCACAAATACGAGTGCGGGGCCTTTGTTTGAGTTTCATGGTAACGTCGAGTGGAGCATTTGTCTTAGGGAGACTTGATTCAAGGTTAGGACGTCTGACACCAGGCTGGAATGGATCCAGGGGATGCTGGTTCCTGCAGGTCTCCAGCTACAGAGTGGGAAGGATGAGCAGAATAAATGCTTTTATCTGAAACTCCTCCTGTCTGTGACAGTCAACTTGAAAGTTATCCTGGGAGAGATCTAATAACTCAGAAAAGGTTTTCCATCATGTTAAAGAGTGGGTGCCAGATGTATGTGGGGCCAGGCATGTGCTGCTGCAGGAGGGGACACTGGCATGAGCCTCCTGGCTGCCTGTGCCAGCCCCACCACTGCAAGGAGCTGCAGGTTGGCTCAGATGGACCAACCAGCCCTTCCTTGTATTGTTGCCCCTCCAGCAGCCCTGTACTGCACACTCTGCCCCAGGACATCCTCACCCCAAAGGCAGGAGGCTGGGTGAGGCTGTGGCATTGGTGCTGGGCTCTGCCTGCCTCATTTTCTTGTGATGCCTTGGACAGGTTTGCTCTCTCCTGGCAGAGAAGCTGTGGGAGAGCCCCTTCTCTGCCCTCCTCCCTGTTTCTGGTGGGATTGCTCCTACCACAGGCATGGCACAGGAAGAAGTGTGGTCCAGCATGTGTCCCCAGGTGGCCCTGCAGATGGACTCAGACCCAGCAATGCTCTCTGGTAAAACTCTCCAAGCCTTGTGGCATCAGAGACAGGACAGAAATGTCACTGGACTTTCTCTGACCTCAGCGTTGTCTCACCCTCCTGCCTTCCCTGTCCCATTTTTCTGTCTCCAACACAGTTTGATGACCTGACATCGAGTGAACAGAGGCAGCACCTCCTTTCCTGCCTTTCCTTCGTTGGGGCAGCAGGACATATATTTACACATGAAGGAAAACAGATGCAAATCTCTGATCTTGTGCCTGATTGGGGCAGAGTTCATTTTTCAGGCTGAAAAGTGCCTTTCAGGGATGATTTATAAGCCCAGTGGAACTGTTGGAGTTGGAAATTAGCCGTTTTAATTGTCAGGCAGACAAAAGCAGGATTCCAGTGGCTGTCGCCCCAGCAATTTTTCATTCTTGGTCACAGGGATGAGATGATATAAATCACTTCTTGTGACCCTAATAATATTTCTATAAATATCAGGAAAATTCATTTTTTGCTTAGGGAGAGGAGGTGTAGAGGGGGAGAAATTAAAGAAGATACTTTGCCTCTATGGCAGTGTTTAAAATATGATTCCAAATTAATTTCCTTCTGCCTTTCACAGCCGGACGCCTTATTTGTCAAAGCTAAAGATATTTGAACAGTGGAGGCTTCCCCCCCTCCTCTTTAACATTCATTTTTCTAAGGGCCTGCCAGAGTGATGGAAGACAGCTCAGGAAACCAGAGCTGTTCCCAGCCCTGCAGAGGAGAAGTAAGGTAGTACCACAGACCTGGGAAGGAAGGGGTGAGGTGGGACACGGTGAGAGATGGGTAGGAACATCAGGAACTTCTTTGTCTCTCATCCCCATTACAGAGTTGTGGAGTCCAAGAATGGTTTGGGTTGAAAGGGATCTTAAAGCTCATCCCACTCCACCCTCTGCCATGGGCAGGGACACCTTCCACCTGACCAGGTTGCTCCAACCTCTGTCCAGCCTGGCCTTGGACACTTGCAGGGATGGGGCTTTGCTGTCATCCATCATGCTGGATCCTTCGCTGCCCTTTTTTGGGGCAGGAGGGTGGTGGCTGGGATCTCTGACTTCTGCACTCATCCCAGCAGGATCCACACGTTTCACCTTGCTTTGATGTCGTGCTGTTTGTCATCAGGATGTGAAGGGCAGTTTCCATGGGACTGAGGCCCATGGGATCCTCAGCCATGGAGCACTGGGATCAGGACCATCTGAGGATGCCAGCTGCTTTGGCATCAGATGTGTCACAGCCCCCACACGCCAGACATTTGTCCCAGTATCTGTGCCTAATGCCTCTGCCAGATTCCTCTCCAGAGAACCCCCTTCTCCAGCTGGGACTGGGCACGTGTGTGGCAATACCTTACCGGGCAGAAATGGGATTTGAGCCAGAATTCCCACATCTGGTAATGACATCCTAGGGTCTCGAGATCCTAACATTCCCAGCATTTAGTCCCACAGCATCTTGTGCCACAGCCACCCCAAGGATGAAAACCCTCTTGGGACAGCACAGTCCACTTGTTTTTCCTGCTGTTTTCAAGGTTCTGAAGGACTTTTCTTCCCTCACCCACAGCCCAGGACGTGCTGCTCTTTCCTCCTTGAAATGCAACAGTCCACACATGACACATTAACATCTCTTACACACAGCAAATAACAACTACTCTGCCTAAACAGCAGAATAAGCAAGAGCAGGAGGGAAAAGGATCTGTCCTGGCAATTTATCAGATAAGGAGACAATCAGCATAATTCACCTTATTGATATGCAGCTGCTGTGCAGGACAAATAGAGGCCTGTTTCAATAAGGTCAGTGCAATTAGAAGGATGGGAAAGGGAAGCCTGGTTGTCCTTCTGTGGGTAGAGAAGGGCCCATAACCCACCTCCCCAAAGGCTGAGAGCTGGGACATGAGTGCCCTGTTCTGTGTGTGGGTGGATGGATGGAGAGGTGGACATGGAGGCTCAGGCAGGTGAGGACAGTGGCTCTTCAACCACATCCCTCCTACCAGCCCTGGTCAGCTCCTCTTTGGGGAGGGCTGCCAGGCTCCTGAGCCACCAAGACCCTGGGTTGTGGTGGTGGTCGTTGGTGGATGGACCTTGGTCCTTGGAGCATGTAAATCCATGGTCCCTGCATCAGGGTAGCCCTTTTGTGCCAGGTCTGAATTGTTTCTTGGGCTGCATCTCTCACCAGCTATGAGTGAGCAAAACTTCAAGTTGGGCTAAAATCTGTTCAGCTGCTCACAGGTTGTACATGCAGAGGGAGTTGGTTTGGAGCATCAGCAGCAGTGCCATGGCTGTGGATCACAGTGCTGCTCTCTGGGAGCTGACACAAACCCATCCAGCCATGGGGGACCCACGGGAGCACAGAATCTCCCAGGAAGGGCTTTCTTTAATAAACAAGTAGAAAAGAGGACAGGCCCTCTTCCTGCTGTCGGAGCAGCTGGGCGAGCCTTTGGCAGAAATGCCACTCCCAAAGAGCTTCTTTGTTGAATATCCATGGCTTTCAGGAGCCATTCAGACATTTCTGTCTGAAATTTGGGAACAGGCATCTTGTCCTCTGCATGTTCTGATTGCTTTGGCTGCTTTCCCTCCACGGTTCTTGGGACCTTCAGCTTGGATGTTCCCTTTAGATGGGAAACGGCGATGAGGGAGCAGGAACTGAGCAACTCACAATTCCTGCTCCAGCAGCCTATTTGCACATGAGGATGGGTGTTTGTAGCCTGAGTGAGAACAGCCACCAAACTCAGGATCTGGCCCTGGCTTAGGCTTTACCCAGCTCTGCTTCAGTCAAAAAATGGCCTTTTTCCTCTGGACAAGAGAAGAGAGGGACACTACCACTGCTGGGACCCTTTCCCCTCCAGCCCCAAAGGGAAGGAGAGGTGGGATTAGAGAAAGGACTGCTAGGCTCTCTCATGCTTCCTGTGGGACACAGCTGGTGGAAATGGATCTGGAGAGTCTGGTTAGCAATCTGGAAGCCAGTTAATTTTTTCCAGTTGGTGGGATTCATGCTGATGAACCAATCAGCAGATTTAATGTACCTTAAACCTTCCTTGTGGGCAACTTTAATGGAGCAATTAAAGCACCACGGCATTGCTAATTAAGAGGAGAAAATACCCAGCTTGGTAATTATGTGCTTGTGAATACAGTTTTGCATCCATGGACATTCATGAAGAAACTCTCACTGCTGGTGGGGCAAGAGGGGAGCAGAGCTGTGTGGGAGGAGGGAAAACCCCACCCAGCTGCACCCCATGTGCTGTGCTGGGGGCACAGCCTGGCACAGGGGCAGGGAAAGTCCTGGAAACATGGGAAAAACATGGGAAAAGCCCTGGAAAAACATCCCAGGTGAAGCCACTGGATGGGGCTTGGAGCAACCTGGTCTAGTGGAAGGTGTCCCTGTCACAGATGGGACAAGATGGGCTTTAAGGTCCCTTCCAATCAAAACCATTTGGTAATTCTGTGATTCTGTGAGAATGCCCTGTTACTGCAGCTCCAAGCAAACGTCTCAGAAGGTGTTTCCCTTTTCTTGGTGTGGATTTCAAGAGGAATTTCTGTGCAAGTCCCAACACACACATGGCTGGCCCAAGCCACAGCCTTAGCTGCTTGCAGCATCCTTTGCTGCTGTCTGGGTCCCTGCTGTCACACTCAGAGCTGGTGGCACCAATGCCCCAGGTGTCCCCCACAGAGGGGTTCTGCCATGAGTCTACCAAGCCAAAGCTTCCAAGGGCAGGAGCAGAAACAGTTCCAAAGTGGTGCTGTGGGAGTTATGCAGAAGTCCTTTCTGTGATGCTAGGCGAGGGAATAAAAAAAAAAAAATGGTGACTCACAAGATTTTCATTGTGGTTTGCAAGGCCATCAGCTGCTCTGTAAAATGCAGGGAATACTGGCTGGTGAGACCATGTCACCCCCTGTCCCAAAGCTCTGCAAAAGAAGGAAAGAAGGGAAGAAAGAAGGAAAAGGAAGGAAAGGAAGGAAAGGAAGGAAAGGAAGGAAGGAAGGAAGGAAGGAAAGGAAGGAAGGAAGGAAGGAAGGAAGGAAGGAAGGAAGGAAGAGTTTGTTTTCCAAGACACATAAGCTGTGACTATCTAGGAACACAGAATCATAGAAAGGTTTGGGCTGGAAGAGACCTGAAAGCTCCTCTCCTTCCACCCCCTGCCACGGGCAGGGACATTTTCCACTATCCCAGGTTGCTCCAAGCCCCACCCAACCTGGCCTTGGACACTTTCAGGGATGGGGCAGCCACAGCTTCTCTGGGCAAGCTGTGCCAGGGGCTCCCCACCCTCACAGGGAAGAATTTCTGCCAATATCCCATCTAACCCTGCTCTCTTTCCTTTTTCATTTGGAAATATTTCTTCCCCTAGAGGCTTATCCAGACTTGGGGTGGGATCCTTGGATTTATGCTTGTGTGAGTACCAGGACCTCCAGCTCACTGTCACAGACTTGGGTGCCAGGCTTGGACCCCAGGACTGCTGGGTTCTGTGTGTGTGGCTAATTCAGCCCAGTGAGATCACTGGAGAAGGCAGGAGGCAGGACAGGGTAATCCCAGGATCTCCATCATCACTCCCTCTTCTAAAATCCACTGGCTAATTGCATTTACTTGGAAAATGAAACAAAGCAGGACCCCAGCACCTAAACCCATTTGTTTATTTCTCTGCTAAGGAACAAACAAAAAGGATGGAGATGACTGCAGAGCACCACCATGTCCCACCAACACAACAATATGGGGTTTCTTTGTGTGCCACTTTTCCTCTGAGTTTTCTGTGTTTCAGCGCTGACAGAAATGAAGGGTGAGAATGATACTAAACTGGAGTTCAGGGTAGTGATGGGAATTAATCAAATTTTATTTGTGCTTAGCAGGTCTCTATGGCCCTCTGAAAAGCAGTGAAGAGAAGCTGGGCTGTGATGGATCAAGACATTCACCAGTTTGGGAATGTAGTTTTTTTGTTTGGGGATTTTTGTTTTCAACTCCTCCACAAAATTTGGCTGCAAAATTTGGGTGGCAAATACATGTTGTTGCTCTGGATTTCCAGTATGCAAGTGCCTGGGAAGCTGCTGTTGGGGAGTTTGAACACAGAGCACAGGAAAGACCTGGAGTTTTGCACCAGACCTTTACACTGGAAATCCAGAGCAAGAATTCAGATCTCAAATTCCCTGCCAGCACATTCAGAGGCTTGGTGAGGTTGCCTTGCATGAAGAAGATGCTCCTCATCCCACAGAGCAGTATGGCCCTTTCCAGAAACTTGTTCTGCCCTTGGCAGGAGCTCCAGCTGCCACCCATGTCACTGTTTGTGTGATGACTCCTTCCCCTTCCGAAAACAAGCTGCTGCTGCTGCTGCTGCTGCTGCTGCTGCTGCTGCTGCCACTTCTCCAAGAAGGAGAAAGGGAGCCAAAGGCTGGTGGAGCTCAGCTCTGCAGGGGTGAGGGCTGTGCTGGCCCTGGGATGTCTGGGCACCCTCATTTTACAGCTCAGCCCCTCTACACTTCCACAGCCATATGGATGTGCTGAAAGGGCTCACATTGATGCTTTAACTTGTGCTCTTAGAATAAAAGTTAAACACGGTTAGAGGGGAACAAGGGGTTTACTTTGGTATTTATTAAAGATTTTTGGAGTGTATCACATCCAGGGGAGGTGCATCCCTGGAGAATGCACTGGTAAAATGCACCAGCAAAAAATGTCCTCTCCTAATGGTCTGTGTATACAATTATAGAACTTTGCACATTTGCATATTAGCGTATCTATCATAGGTTCCCCAATGGGAGGCTCAAGAGAAGCCCCCTATTGAGGAATGTCCCACCCCTGCACGAGTCTATCTTGGTTTACAGAAGGTGTTTTGGAGAGGACCTTGGTGTCTGGGGCATTTTGACCTCCAACTCTGCTGTTCAGTCTTTTGGTTTAACAGAACTTTGAGTCTAAGCTAGGTATCAGGTTTAGGGAATTACAAGTATGTGGGTTAAAAACATCAGAGATATATAAAAGCTGCATAAGAGTGTGTATGAAGAGGGATATGAAAAAGATACATAAAACCCCAAAAATCATAATAGCATCAACATGCCCCCACCCCCCCAACCCCTCCCCCCAATGCATTCCAGCTCCTGCCAGGGATGGGATGAAGTTCTTGATGTTCTGTGTGTCCTTTCCTCCTTCATGCCTCACAACAGGGACACAGGGTTACCTCCAGAACCGTCATGTCCAGGGGTGTCCCATTCGGCCCCACCCCATCCTCCAGACTGTGTCTTTTGGGGTTGGTTTTGGTTTGGTGAAATCTGTGGCGGTTTTTTTTTTTTTTTTTTTTTTTTTTTTTTTTTTTTTTTTTCCAGAAGATTTGGATACTTCTGTCTAAAACTCTTTGACAAGACTGATTTTGGGAAACAGCTTTTTTTTCTAATTCTGGCAGTAGGCTGCCTGTTTCCATCCTACTCCAGCAAGCTGTAGCGTTTCTCTGGATATGCTTTATGAAAAAGCCTTGGCTCTGAGCGTGCCAGGCTGTCTCACCTACACAAGTCTGCACAGCACCACCTCCACTCCCACAGAAGGCTGTCTGCACCAGGCAGCAGAGCAGCTCTTATAGCAGATTGGGATTTGGGTGTTTCCTGCTTTTATTTTTTTTCCTTTTTTAAGATGTGGAGAAGAGCAGAAGAGAGTCGGGTATGTGTCCAACAGTACTGAAGTCAGGCTGAATGTGGATGTGAGCAGCCTGGTCTAATGGAACAGGGCAGGGCAGGGGAGCTGGATGGTCTTTGAGATAACCTTCCAAACCAAACCATTCTGGGATTCTGGAATGCTAAGGCTAGAGGTGTGGTTCTAAGTGATTCTGTGACTCTGAGACCTGCTGATTTTTTCTGTGGCAGCATCATGAAGATTTCCAGTTTGGGATGCAGCCAGTCTGTACAACTGTGGTTCCAGTTTACCCAGCACTGCAGGTGGAATTACTCCACTTGGAAGGGCAGAACCCTCCTAAATACAGCTTGTTCTGGTGGCAGTGAAATCTGGGTGTTACCAAGATGGATGCAGGGTGTCCTTTGCTGCGTATGCCATTTGCTGGGAGCCTCAAGCACGGGGTAGCTAGCTTTGCAAAGCCTTCATGGGTAAAAAACTACTCCTGTTCCCCCCTCGGAAAGACTCAGGGGTACAATGGGGTGTGAAGTGTGATAATTATGGGAAGAAGGGCCAACCAGCAGGGAAATGATGTGAGCTGGAGTCTGGGGTGATAGGAGACAGATCAGGGGTGTGTAGTGGTGTGATGGGTTGTATTGGGCGTGGAAGAGCTGTGAACTGTACGAAGGGGCTGCAAGGTGGGAGGGGGGCTGTGGACAGGTGAATGTGGTGCTCAGGGGCCAGAGGTGACCAGGGCTGAGGCAGTGCAGGGACAAGCAGCACGAGGAAGGTGTATGAGCACCAGCAGGGCCATGGGGCGAGGCAGGACCTCAGGACCAGGAGATTACTGAGAGCACCAACCCAGCCAGGCACCCAAACTCTCTCGAGGCCGCTGAACAGCCCAGAGCCTGGGCTGACCTGGGATTGCAGGGAAAGGGGAGCACAGCCCTGCTAAAACATAAGAATTGGGCAATGAGGCAGATGCCTCATTTCAAGACATGACTGAGAATAACCTGCTTCTGTTTCAGTGTCTGTGTCATATGGGAGCTGAGATTGGAGGCATCATGCCGAAACTGGATTGAGAGGAGCTGGGATTTTCTGTGCTGGCTTGTGCAGCCTGAGGGGCTCTGGGACTGGTGCCTGTCTCTGGCTGTCACATTGGCTGTGACACCTTTATTTCCATCTCTATCCCTTCCCAGCACGGCCAAAGGGAGGTACATGATTGCTCTTCTGGTGCTTGCAGACACCCAGATCTGTTGAAGAGTCAGGAAGGGAAGCATTTGGTGGCCCCAGTGTCACAAAGCTGCCCCATGTCACCCTCTCAGCCCTGCCCAAACCTCCTGGGCTGAGTACAGGGCCAGGAAGGAGTGACATGGGGCCAGTGCTTGCATTTGCAGCCCCACTGGAGCAGCCCATGGTGGTCCCACCAGGGCCACCTGCAGAGCACTGCTCCCAGGCAGCCACATGAGAGGGAGAGGAGCAGCTCGTTCCCTGCTAGTGTATCCTTGACAGGTCCATCCATCAGCTCTTGAGCTCTGCCAGCTTATTAGCAGATGTTGTCCTGTCCCCAGAGGATGGAGAGGGAGTGAAACAAATGGACTGAACTCCAGATGGCTGGCAGATCCCTCCACCTTCACTGCTCCTGAGGCAAACCTGCTGCTCTGGGGTCCTTTGGGCAGGCAGTGCATGAGAGTGGAGCTGGTGGGCTGAGTAAACAGGTAAGGTGTGCAGTGCAGGGTGGGGGGACCAGTGGGAGCCCCATGGGATAGACCCAAACGGGTCTGGGGTGATGGCTGGGGCTCACCTGTGTGATACAGGGCTAAAGATGTGTTCTGCCAAGCACAAGTTCAGTGCTGGGATTTGTAGGCTCTGCTGGTGGCACTAAGATCACCCAGGTGTCTGGGCTGCAGGAAGAAGGTAGTGTGCAAGTCTTGAGCTGAATGGCTGCTGCTGCCCCACGTGCACTGCAAAACCACAGTGTGCATGTGAGATCAAACTGCAGGCACAGGCAGCCAAGGCTGGCTATTACCAGGGGTGGCACTGGGGACGCAGCAGCACTTCTGGTGGCTCACCAAGAGGCAGGACCTGAGATCCTCAGACTCAGAGCTAGGGTGTCAATTACATAAAATAATGGAAAGAAAAGAAGACCCCACCTTCCCCAGAGCTCCAGGGAGGGCACTTCTGGCAGGTGGCTATAGCTGACAGCCATGAGGACAGCAGAACAACCACTCTGCACCTCTGTGCTGGGTGGCTGCAGATATGGGAGGCTTCTGTGTGTGCCACAGCCATGGCTGTGGAGCCCAGTGTGTTTTTGACCTGGTGCATTTGATTGAATTTTTCCTGCTGGGCACTTCTCTGCAGTTTGCTCTTTCCAGAGCTAGCCTGGGAGGTCCTGGTCTTCCACATGTCACTGGTGTGGCACGAGAGAGCTTAATCCAGAGCAGGATATGTCTGGCATCCTGTGCTGGAGGTATCTCATACCATATGCAGGTTCAGGTTGGTGCCCCCTTCTGTGCCTGTGAAAGGCTTTGCACGTGTCCTGCTTCCCTCTAAAGTGAGCACTGAGACACTCAGAGGTTCATCACCCCCCAAGCAGTGACTGCCCCAGCCCCAGGTGTTCCCCAGCCCCCCCTGTGTGCTCATGCTGCCCACGTGCTGGGAGCTGGCTCCCCATGGCTCTGCCCTGGTGCACAAATTCACCTGTAATTTGTCATTTAGTATAATTTTCCCCTTGAGTGCATCTAAAATAATTGTGACTTATTGCTACAGGTAATTAATGGCTTTTTTACAGCATTAAATGCTAAGTGATTACAATTGCTCCGTGCAAATCTGCTGTGCTTCGTGTTCCCATCCTTCCTGCTGCCTGTCTCTCCGTACCTAAGGAAGCACTGATTTCTCTGCCCTTAATTAAATAGTGATGGAGGGAACCACTCCAGTGCCTCTGCAATCACAAATCCCTGGGTGCTGCATGGGTAGAGATGATGGTGGTTTGCAGGTCCAAGGGATGTTCACACAAGTTAAAGGAAGCAGTTCCTGACCTGTCCCTGCCCAGGTACCAACTGGGCTGTCCCATTGCTCAGCTCCCATCCGTGCTCACACAGTGCCTTCATCCTTTCCCACACAGAAAAACTGGGACATTTTCTTTCTTCTGATTTGTTTTGGAGTTTGGTTGGGGCTTTTTTCACCAGCTGGCTACCTCCCAAATTTGTCCCCACCTGAGAGCAGGGTATATCTGTGCTCATCTCAGTCTTACACCCAAAACCAATGGGCTGCAGACTGGAGGGTGCTGCATCCAGGGGCACTTGGCAAGGGCGGAGTCCTGAATTTCTTGGTATCATCAGGACCAGTCAGCACCTGAGCCTGCCAAATGTCTCAGGCTGTCCTTGGTGCAGCTGGCAATGGACAGCAAACCTCCCCTGAAATCTGCATCCCCTGTGTTGTCTCCTCTCCTGATGCCCTTGAGGAGGTGAACGGTGCAAGAAGAGCTGGGAAACAAAACCAGCCCCAAGCTGCTGCAATTTCACATCTGCCTTCCCTTGCATCCCCAAGTTTGGGCATTTCTGCTCCTTGCCCTGGTGCCCTTTGGGGAGTGGAGGAGCAGGAATTTAGGAACAAAGTCTGGAACTGCTGGCCTTTGCTGTACCAAAATGTGACACCAACCTGTGGCATCACCTCTGGCACGTGCAGCAGGTGTCCGTCCTGCCTTCTGTTAACAGAGCATTTGATGCAAAAGTGCCAGAGAAACTGGTGACAGAGCCTGAAGAGGGACCAGCATGTTGTCCCCACACCAGGGATGTGTGACTGGAGCACTGCCTTTAGCTGCTATTGCTAGAGTAGCTCAGTTATAAAAAGGCCCTTGTGTCACTGTGCAGTGTGTGATAGGTGGAATATGCTGGCAGCATCAGTCCAGGGAGATCCATGGCAAGGAAAGGAGTGTTATTAATAAGAAAACAAATCAGCACCTTGAAGCAGAACAAACAGCATGGAGAGACCCAGCCCACTGAGGATCCTGGATCACAAAGAAAACCCTATTACATGCCTGAAAGCAAAGATTGAGGCTGTATGCAGATCTGGCCACTGGAGGTAAAGATGAGAAAATGAAGGTATTACTACCTCAGTGGGAAAAAATGAGTCAGAGTCAGAAATAATCCTTGAATCACTGGAACTGGTCCTAAAAGTTCCTCATGAGTACAGGGACCCAGACAGAGCCAGCTTTCCCTTATTTGGAATCTAAGTCTGCAGGAGAGGGCAGATCCTTCCACCCCCAGACAGATACCTGACATGCCACATGTCACTCTTGAACAAATCGATTTTCCTAACGAGAGACGAGCTGTTTGTTTGTGTGACAAATGATCCACCCGAAGGGCTGCTGGGAGAAGGGGGTAGGATGAAGCAGAGCAATGCCAGACCTGGCGTGGGATGAGCTCCTGCATCAGGAGGAGGCAGAGGAACTGCAGGCAGGTTGTGTTGTCAGAAAAAAAAAACAACCCTTATTTTAAGGCTGTCTCATTTGGACTGAATGTCCCTCTGCCTCTAGAGAGAGGGCAGTGGGCATGCAGTGCCTTCTTGCTGTACCATGCAACAAGAAAGGCTCTTTCCCTGTTGTTTTGTGCAAGGAACTTGTTGCTCTGTGTGGCAGCACCCCAGGGTCTTGCAGAGGGGCATGTACCATGTTCCAGGTGTGGAGATTTCATTTCTGAAACCTCCCACATGGATGCTTTTGGGAACCTGGGCACAGCCAGTGTTTGTGGCAACCACCATGAAGTGAGGACTGTGTTATAAATTTGCCCCATACATGGTATTTTGGAATAGTTGCCAACAGATTTCCAGTGCTGCATGGTTTGATCCTTGCAGTGCTCTGTGTCCTGAGGGCAGACAATGGCTGGACAGCAGGCACAGGTGTGAGGAGAACACCTGGAGCTTTGCAGGCAGCTCCTGAACAGCAGAGGCACCCGAGTTTGCTTGTGAAGCAGTGGGGAACGGGTGCCAGGATGG
Source organism: Chaetops frenatus (assembly GCA_013400775.1). Lineage (NCBI taxonomy): Eukaryota > Metazoa > Chordata > Aves > Passeriformes > Picathartidae > Chaetops > Chaetops frenatus. Next base: position 60,065 of record VZTR01025972.1, read on the forward strand.
CAGTAAGAGCAGCTAGGGGAACAGACAGAAGTTTCCACAGAGTCCAGCTTCCAGATGGGCACCCAGAGGGGACTCACCCAGGTGCAGGGGAGAAAGGCTGGTTTCTTGTGCACTATATTGAGAGCACGGCCCAGCTTTGTGCTGGTGGGATCCTCTTTGAGCTGTGGGATGATCCTCATCCAGGCACACCCCTCCAACCTGTGCCTTTCTCTCTGCAGCCTGCCAGCTGGGATTTTACAAATCAGCCCCTGGGGACCAGCTGTGTGCCAAGTGTCCCCTGCACAGCCACTCAGAGAGCCGGGCAGCGCGTGTGTGCCGCTGTGACAGCAGCTTCTACCGTGCCCTGCAGGACCCCCCCTCGGCCGCCTGCACACGTGAGTACCCCCTGAGTATCCCCTGAGTATCCCCTGAGTAACCACCTGAGCACCTCCTGAATACCCCGGCTGCCCTGTGCCCAGCTGTGCTGCACTGGGGCACACCCTCAGACCCAGCAGCTGCTCCTGGCTGAGCGCAGCACTCCTCCCTGCCCATGTGCCTACTGCCCAAGATGCTCCACCAGAGAGCATCTCCACCAGAGAGCAGAGAAGACTCCACGACAAACCTGAGTCTCTGTCTGGCATGTAAGCTGAGAGCCCCCCTTAGCTGCACTCCCTCACTGCCTCTATGTCACCCCCATCCTGCTGCTCCCCAAACACCACTGACCAGTCAGAGAGTCACAAAATCATTAAGGTTGGAAAGGCCTCCGTGTTCATCAAGTCCATCCATCAGCCCAGCACCACCACCATGTTCACCACTAAACCGTGTCCCCAAGTGCCACATCCACGCATTTTTTTGCACACTTCCAGGGATGGCAACTCCACCATTTCCCTGGACAGCCTGTTCTAATGTCTGACTATGCCTTCTGTGAGGCAATTTTCTCTAATACTCAATTTAACCCTCCCGTGGCACAATTTGAGGCCATTTCCTCTTGTCCTGTCACTTGTTACCTGGGAGAAGTGATGGACGCCCACCCCAGCTTTCCATTCCCAGAAGTGCACTGGGTGGTCAGACACCCCTGGGCAGCCCTGGGGTCAGTGCAAGTGTTGCTGTGCTCTCCTCCTCTGTGGGCGGACAGCAACACCAGGATTTGTCATATGGTCTCAGCTCAGCTTTGACATAGACTGCTTTGAGGGGCCCAGTGCTATTAAAAGGGGACAAGGACATCCCAGGGTGGGTCCTTCTTTAAGCAGTTGGTCCAGGAGGACAACTGGTGTGGCGTTGCTAGCTGAGGCCAGGGTGAAAGAGGGGTCAGCAGCATCTGACTTGTGTTTCCCTAAGAAATATCCACCCAAGTTTATTAATCTGCCAAGGAAATGTGGGTTTACCTTTCCCTTGAGATGAGCATATCCAGCTCATCAACTGTGATGGCTTTCCCCACAAATCTTCATGCTTCACCATTGCTTCCTGTTTCCCCCAGAACTAACATCAGCTCTCTCTGTCTGGCACTTGGCATCCTGATCCAGGCCATTTTACCTCCAAGGCACCCGAGCCTTGCCTGTGTCTTTGCCATCTCATGTGTGGCACATTCTCTGCTATGGGCCGTTCTGTGTCCCTTGCAGCAGTTTGTGCACTCAGGTCCTGCTGCCCAAGGCCCATCTCCATTGGGCCCACACTCCACCGTTTCCAAGACTCCCACAGGCCTCACTCCACCTGAATCCCTGCCTCCCTTCCAGGGCCCCCCTCCGCTCCTGTGAACCTGATCTCCAGCGTGAACGGCACCTCCGTGACCCTGGAGTGGGGCCCACCCCTGGACAAGGGTGGCCGTGCGGACGTCGTGTACAACGTGCTGTGCCGGCGCTGCGCGGGGGCCGCGGGGCCCTGCGAGGCCTGCGGCAGCGGCATCCGCTTCGTGCCCCAGCAGATGAGCCTGGTGCAGGGAGCGCTGACCGTCACCAACCTCCTGGCACACACCAACTACTCCTTCTGGGTGGAGGCCGTCAACGGCGTCTCTGACCTTAGCCTGGAGTCCAGGAGAGCCGCGGTTGCCAACGTCACGACAAACCAGGCAGGTAGGAGGAGCAGACCCACCCTCCAGGTGGGGGTGATGCTGACGTTGCTCCGATGTTTCTCCAGCCAGTGTCCGTGGGAGCCAGAACCTGCTCTAGCAGTGAAGAGCTGGTTTGGTGGTGGGCTTGGGACAGCCCAGAGATGGGGACCCCTGTCCTGTCTGTGCTGGAGGTGGGTTCAGGGAGCTGGGATGGACTGGGGATGAGTTGCTGCCCAAGGTAACTGTTACCCTTCTCTGCTTCTGCTTCATGGTGTCCTTTTCTCTCCTCCTTTCTATTCACTGCAGCCTGCAGCCACTGTTGGAGGTTCCTTTTCTGCAAGAGACAGGGGACACGGAGAGCACTTGTTTACTGACAGGAACATTAATGTTTCAGGCTGATCCTCCAGCCTTTTGTCCCTTCCCAAAGGGCCAGGCAGCAGTTCATACTCTGCTCTTAGCTCACACCGATTCTAGGCCCCAGCAAGTGACAGCAAGGTTTGCTGGGAAAAGTCTCTCCCACACGTCTCACCCTTGCAAATTCCTCATTGCAAAATGCTCTTTCCCTGGGAAATTCCTCTGAGCAGTGCTCTAGCCCGGGTAGGACAGGACTTTGCTCCATGGCACTTTTCCATGGAGCACACTGTGGGCAGAGAGATCAGGGCAGGCGCTGACCATCCTTGTCAGTCCTCTGAGTTTGAAATGAGCCCACAAGAACTTCCCGTGATGCTGAGCCCCTTCTGCTCTCATGGCAGGGTTCCCAGTGGGAGAAACTTGGGGATCCTTGCTGGATAGCTCATGGCTGGTGTGAGAACAGGTCCCTCTGTCACTAATGCTAGCCTGTAGCACTTCTGCAGCTCCTGGAAATGGCTCAGTCCTGCTGGTTTGATCCCTCACAATCCCTCCAAGTCCTGATAAGCTGCCTCAGCCTGATGTCTCAGATGGAGCAGCTCTCAGGAAGTACTGAATATTCCCATTTAGACCACTCAGCTGCAAAATAGATTCTGAGCAGCTGCTGTGAAAGTAGCAGGGTTGGGAATTTGGTAGTTCAGCTACTGTGCTACAGCTGCAGCACATGACACAGCCAGGGGGCTGAGGGACCCCGACACTGCATGGGGGAACCTGCTGGGTGCTGGTCACCCTTGCTGCCCCAGCCCCAATGGCTGAGCATGGCTGAGGCTGATGCAGCACAGACTCCCTGGGGCTGTTTGAAGTGAAGGCATTGCCCATGCTCATGCAGTTTAGCTGATTCCCACCATCCCACCCTGTCCTATCTCCCCAGGGTGCTCTGTACCAGCAGCATCCTCTGCTTATCAGAGGAGCCAGCCCCAAAGAGCTAAAACTGCTGCCTTTCAGTCCCTGGGTGCCCCACTGCTGCTGCAGCCCCTGTGGCCTCTTTTGAACTCTGTGCTGCTCTGGTGACACCCCTGCACTGCAGCCATGGCCACAGCAGGTCTGCCTTCCCCAGAGCTGCCACATCCCATTTTTCACCTGAAAGTGAAGCTCACAAGCAGGGCACTTTTAGACTGGTGCTCAGACCTGACCACAATTATCATCTCCCATTTCCCTCTTCCCCTGCCCCCCTCCCTTTACCTCCTGGTAGAACATGAGGGGACAGAGTGCTGTTAAGGCTCTCCATGAATTGCAACCCCACTGGTCCTTCTCCTTTGTGGCTCCAGATCACAGCAAATCACCAGTGTCCCCTCCTGCCTATGCTGGGACTGTGCCCTCCTCTCTCACCTTCTCAAAGCTGCTTTACTGCATGGGATACAGCCAAAGCAAGGAAAAGCCTGTTTGCAATCCCCATCACAGCACTCATCTCCACGTGGCTTTAATTAAACCTGAAACCTGGTTTAAGCCAGGGGTCCTGCCTGGAGCTCTAGTTCCACCCTTCCCTGCTGCTGTCTCCTGCTGCCCCCCCCTCAGGCAGGCACCTAACCCGCTGTGTCTGGTCCTCAGCCCCATCACAGGTGGTGGTGGTGCATCAGGAAAGCACAGGCCAGAACAGTGTCACCTTGCTGTGGCAAGAGCCAGACCAGCCCAACGGCATCATCCTGGAGTACGAGATCAAGTACTACGAGAAGGTAACACAGCTTGCATCCCAGAGGGGCCCCTGCTATCAGCCAGCCTTGCACAGGGTGCTTCTTTGGAAGACTTTGGGGTTGCTGTGCTGATGCAGAGAAGGTTTTGTTGCTGATTTTCCCCAGGACAAGGAAATGCAGAGCTACTCGACTCTGAAATCCAAGAGCACCACTGCCACCATCTCTGGGCTCAAGCCTGCAACCCGCTACATTTTCCAGGTGCGGGCTCGCACCTCTGCTGGCTGCGGGAGGTTCAGTCAGACTGTGGAGGTGGAAACGGGGAAGCCAGGTGAGTGTTTGCAGGTGTGGGGTGTGGGAAGTGTGAGGCAGGGAGCATGGAGACTGGTGATGCCCTTCTCCATGTCCACTGTTCCTCTGCCACACAGGGAGGGTGCCTGGAGGCACATCCCCCGGCATTTCAGCTTGCAGGGATTGCTTGAGGTTGCCCTCCTGAGATGTTTGGGACAAGAGGAAACAGACTCAAGTTGAAAAAGGGTTTAGGTTGGATAATAGGAGATATTTCTTCACTGAAAGAAGATATTGGAACAGGCTGACCAGGACAGTGGTGGAGTCACCGTGCCTGGAAGTACTCGATGAATCTGTTGATGTGGCACTTGGGGACATGGTTCAGTGGTGGCCAAGGCCGTGCTGGGTTAATGGTTGGACTCAATGATCTTAGAGGCATTTTCCAACCTGGATGATTCCATGATTCTATGCTTATACATTAGAAAGAATAGGGAGGAAGGATGTAGCAGTTAGGGCAGGGAAGACCTGGAGAGGTCCTGAGGCTCCAATCTGCTCTGTGCACTGGTTTGCTGTGTCATCACGGCTTGCACATCTCTCCTTGGTTTCCCCACATGTAAATGGTCCCTGTACACTGGGAGAGGCTCAAAAGTGGGAATAGGTGGGACAGTGCTTCATCTTTGAAGACCATGACCCCATTGTCAGCCCAAGGGTTTATGTTGGAAGACCATGGGGTAGGTACATTCCTGAGCTCAGCAGTGCATTCCCCAGTCCAGCTCACCCCCTTCCCACCCTGCTTCTTCCAGTGTCTCTCAGGTATGACACAATGACAATTGTCTGGATCTGCCTGACACTCATCACTGGCCTCACCACCTTGCTGGTTGTTCTGATCTGCAAGAAGAGGTAAGGGTTTTCTGGAGGGCAGTGGGGTTTTCTGGAGGTCTCCAACAGGGACAGGAGGGATGGGAGAACTAATGCACAGCTTTACTCCTTTCAGTTTGTCCAGAGTATCCATAGGTCCGGGGTTAATAAGCAGCAAAGAGACCTCATTTAAGGGTCACCACTTTCCCTGAGGCAGAGCCGGTCTCCAGATCTTCCCCTCATGCCAGCAGGCTGAATAGTAATAAATCAGTATATATACTATAATATCTAATATACAGAATATCAGTAACACAAGCAATAGCAATACCAGCACCAGGACTACTACCAGTACAAGGGCTGACTGGGAGGACTGGTGGGTAGGTCAGCAGTGGAGAGATCTTTTCTACATCAGACAGCTGCAAGGAAGACTGTGTGCTCTGTATGAGCATGGCTGAGCTAGGCATGTGGAGCACACCTGCTTTTAGCACTGCCAAGCCTTGGAGAGCACCCGGAGAGTACTTTGATCCAGACCAAAGTGTCAGTCCAGTGAGATGCAGAGATGCAGCTGGTGGACAGCAAAGTGTTTTCTCTGGCTGCCCACAGCCCCGGCACGCACTGCCTTCCACCCTGCTTTTGGAATGCTTGTGGCAGTGAGGGATGGGGGCTTCAATTCTGACCCTTGTCCCCCCCAATGGCAGGCACTGCGGGTACAGCAAGGCTTTCCAGGACTCTGATGAGGAGAAGATGCATTATCAGAATGGGCAAGGTAGGACTCTCTTTGGGAAGGACCCAAGCCCCATGGATGGGCAGAGCTGGACTGTTACCCCCTGACACTGCTGTGGTTTCCAGGGGACAGGGTTTTGTATCTCGCTTCCTTCTGGGAATGTGTCTTAGGAGACTTGAATGTGGGCTCTGGTTCCAGGGGCATCCTGGTAACAGGGTTGAAAGGTTGAACAGTGTGCACTGAGAGTGCTGCAGGATCATCCCAGAGAGCAGCAGGCCAGGGGCAGGGGTGGGGGGTGATGGAGTGGGACAGTAATGTGGAGAACACCTGGGCAGCCAGGTCCTGAACTGCTCTAAGGACACTGCTGGGCCAAAGAGTGACTTAGGGTTCCTTGTGCTGCATCTCCGTGGCTCCTCAGCCTGTCCTGCCCCTGCCCATCCTCTGCTCTGCTGCGGGGTGTCCCTCCTCCCAGTCTGAGAGTGCTGATCTCCTCTCTCCACTTTGAAACCCGGCAGTGAAGTTCCCCGAGTCCAAGTTCTACGTGGACCCCCACACGTACGAGGACCCCTGCCAAGCTGTGCATGAGTTCACCCGTGAAATAGAGGCCTCCCGGATCAAGATTGAGAAGGTCATTGGCTCTGGTGAGTCCTGGGGCCCAGCTGCCTCTTTGCATCGTGTCTGCTTGGGGAAACCCATGATCTGAGGTTGTGCCGTGCCTCTGGCCCGCTGGGATCAGAGCCGTGCTCAGCAGGGCTTCATCTGTTCCTTATCCTTGTGAGACCAAAACTTTGGATAGAGTGGGGGTTTGTGGGAGTGAAATAAACCCTTTGGAGCAGCCTGGTGCAGGGGGTTGCTCATCAGCAGGTGTGGCACTGGCAGCTCAGGCTGACGCAGCAAATGGCTCAGCCTGTCCCCATGGGTGTCCCAACAGGCACCCATGAAAAAACCTGGGGTGACAAGATGCAAATGAAATTGCCAGGGAAATGCACATCTTCAGAACAAAAGGGAATTTTGCATCGGAGCAGGGGCTTTCAGGAAAGCACAGTGCAGAGATGGAGCTGGAACTTCACTGGCAGCACCCTAAGGGCTTAACCCAGAGGAATGTTGAGGATCATCCTGGCTGCTCTGAGACTCTCAAATTTGTTCATTAAAAGCAATAAAGCAAGTGTCACTCTAATTACTGCCCTTGGCCTGCTGCCTTGAGTGACAGGCGCTAGAGAGAGGTGGTTTCTGATGTTCCCACCTTTCCTGAACTGGAAGCCAGAGCTGAGCAATCCTTTCAGAGGATTGAATGCTGGAGGGGTTGGAGGGGATTGAAACCCAGAGGGGCTGGGGCATGCTGTGAGTATGCTGACAGACTGGATGGTTCATGGTGTTGGTGGGTGAGTACAAGAACCTGAGGAGCTCTCCATGCCCCCACTTTCCCTTGCCTTGCAGGGGAGTCTGGAGAGGTGTGCTACGGCCGCCTGAAGCTGCCAGGGAAGAGGGAGATTCCCGTGGCCATCAAAGCACTGAAGTCTGGCTACACGGAGAAGCAGAGGCGGGACTTCCTGAGTGAGGCCAGCATCATGGCACAGTTCGACCACCCCAACGTCATCCACCTGGAGGGGGTGGTCACCAGGAGTATGTGGCTGGCAGGGGAGGGAGTGTATGGTGGGGCAGAGCTGGGAGGTATCTCCCTGTGAGCAACCTGGGAGATGGGGCTCGGGGCTCACTTTGGGTGCACTCCATTCTTCGCTGCCCCAGTGGCTTTTCAGATTTGTGCATTTACCTGGGACAGCCACATCCTTGCCTTCTCTTGCAGGACAAACTTCCCCATGGCAGTTCCACACCTTGCTCTGCAGTGTGCTCCAGATTGTTGTTGATTTGGGAGATGTCCTACTCAAAGGCATTTATTTTTAAGGCTGCCTGTATTGAATCATAATTTGAAGTCTTCCTCCGAAAAGGCACATTCTGATGCAAAGCCTTACACTAATGGCATGCAAATTTCGGCAGGGTAGTGAAGCTGACCCAGCCATATCAATAGCACCTGGCGGGAGGAGTACCTGTCTGGGTTGTTGCCACATCCCCAGTGTTGGGCCAGTCTTGCCCAGTGCAGGGTGACACCAGTCTGAGGGGCTGCAGAAGACCCACAGGCCTGGTTTCATGTCTCTCCCAGTAAAAACCTGGCACTGGGCTTCCCTCAGGAAGGTGACTTCTCTGCTAACTTGACCTCCCTTGTCTTCTGCAGGCAAATTGGTAATGATTGTTACTGAATACATGGAGAACGGCTCACTAGACACCTTCCTCAGGGTAAGGAGCTAGTTTTTTTTCATTCACGGCACGTCCCCTGGGGCTGGTTCCTGCTCCTCAGCCTCACAGCCACTGAAACCACTGTGTTAGACAGAGCTATGGGTGCTGGGCTCTCACTTCTCCAGCAGACACAGGCTCCAGGCATCGTGTCTGGCTCCTTGGAGTGCAACTGCAAAAGCAGAGACAATTGCCTAAGCACGTGTCAGAGGCACTGAGAGGGCAGGAAGTGGGCAGGGGCACAAGCTGGAGGCACTGGGGTCAGAGGAGGTACTAAGCCAAAGATGAGAGGCACTGGGGTGGCTGATTTAATGACAGCAGCACCAACAGGACGGCGATGAGCACCACAAACGAACTCTGGGTCATTTCCTTCGCAGAAACACGACGGGCAATTCACCATCATCCAGCTGGTGGGGATGCTGCGGGGCATCGGGGCAGGCATGAGGTACCTGTCTGACCTGGGCTACGTGCACCGGGACCTGGCTGCCCGCAACATCCTGGTCAACAGCAACCTGGTGTGCAAAGTGTCTGACTTCGGCCTCTCCCGCATCCTGGAGGACGACCCCGATGCTGCGTACACCACCACGGTGGGTGGCTCACAGTGCTGGTCCCTACTGGTGGTTGTTGCCCCGGGCTACTGACACATGGAGCAGTCAGAGACTATCAAGTCAAAATAGGTAGGGTAGGAATGGTGATGTCACCTCCTGCTGATATCTGGGCCAGGAGCTGGAACCCAAAGAGCTCCTGAGCCTTAAAATGCATTGTCCTTCACACAGGGACATCCTAGAACGGAGTGTGCAGTGAGCAAAGAGCCAGCAGGATGGGAAGGCAGGGAGTTATCAAACATCCCCAGGCAACTGTTCCCATGGCCTCTGTGTCCCCACTGGAGTCCTTCCCCAGGCTGTGTAGTTCTGTCCACTCCTCTGTTGTCCTAGAGCCATCAATTCATAGGGGACTGTTCTGGTCCACCCTTTGGCACTGTGGTCACACACTGGTTTTTCCATGTGACTCTGCCTCATTCATGGATGTGGAAAAGATGGAAATTGGCTTTGCAACCTGTGGTTTTATTTCATGCAGGACACTTTTGTCTGTGAAGCCATGTTGAGATTTTTCTGGCCAACCTGGTAGCTCTGGATCTTGATGTCCTTCTCCATGGGAGGTCATCAGAAGCAAAATGAAATATATTTTCATGAAATACATAGAATATGTTAAATAAAATGAGCTCTTTTTCCTCTTCTTTGGCCATGAGAAGAACTAGTGTGCTCCCCTGGCACACATCTGGTGGACAGACTGCTCCTAATGGAGGCCAGTTTGGAGCTGTAGGTGAGGAGTCCGAGCATCATTTCTCAGAAAGACCAGGCCTACAGAAGCAGAAAGAGCTTCAGGTTCCTTTGGGGTAGCTGATGCTGAGCATGTCCCAGAGCAGCTGCAGCTCTGAGGGATGAGTGCACTGTGGCTCAGCCTGAAGAACGTGGCCTTCATGGTCTTTGCTTGGCTTCAGCAAAGTGAAGAAGCTGAGCCAGAGGGGCTCACTGTGTGTGTGTGTGTATGCATTCATCTGCTCCCTCTGGTATTTCGAGAAATAGCATGGCCTTCCAGATAATTTAACTTTGGGGAAGGTTCCTGCTGCTTGGTTTCTTGGTGCTCTGAGGTACCTTGGTGCAGTGAAACTCACCAGAGCTGGTTGCTCTGCAGAAAGACTGGGTAGTGCATAGTATGGGTGGAGCTGAACCACAAGGATACAGTGACAGAGTCAGGATCTCTGGTAACATCTCAGTCAGGGTACCCTGCAAATGAGGTTTCTTTTGTGTTCAGAAACTTGTGTTCCTGCTGTGTTGTCTTCAACGTGCTCAGGAGATTGCTCCCCACAAGGGACTCTCCCAAAAGACACGTTGGTCATCTTCAGTCCTTATCAAGGCATGTGCCAGAGCACGCAGGACTCAGCTGGGTAGAGGCAACTCTCCCTATATAGATATCCCTGAAAGGTGGTCCCAGGGACACCATTCCTGCCCCAGATGCTCTGGGAAGCCCATGAGATGTACCCTACACCACAGTTTTCCTCTTCAGATGGCTGGCAACCACATTTCCAGCTGAAAAGCATTCTTAGTCCATATATTGCTGATTTTTGTCAGCACGGTCCTTTAATTGAATGCATCCACCTTTTCAGTCCTTGCCTGTCAAAGCAGGGAAGGACAGGGAGCACATCCCATCACTCTCCCTGTCTGCTCTAGTCAGGCTCTTTGCTTGCACCCAGGGTCAGCTCTGTGCCTGTGTGCTCTGGTAGCCCAGGGCTCCTCTTCATCACTTTGAATTCCTTGTCTCTTGAGAACTTGGGGGACCAAATCGTGCATGAAGACCTTGTAAAAGAGCACAGTGCTCTCCTTGCTCTGCTGGAAGCACCTTGAGGTCGTCCTTCACATACACCAAAGGGCTTCCCAGAAGATGCTACCCCAGCTTATTGCTTGTCCAACAGCTGTCCCAGCTGCAGAGCCCGGGGTGCTGAGCCCTGCCCACTCTGAGCCTCCATTCCTGTTGACTTTTCCAGGGGGGGAAGATCCCCATCCGCTGGACGGCTCCTGAGGCCATCGCCTACCGCAAGTTCTCCTCGGCCAGCGACGTGTGGAGCTATGGCATCGTCATGTGGGAGGTGCTGGCCTACGGCGAGCGGCCCTACTGGAACATGACCAACCGGGACGTGAGTGCTGCCAAACCTGCCCCCTCCTCCTGCCCTCCCCGGGCCAGCCTGGCAGGGGGCTGGCAACAGGGGCCCAAGGATCAGCTCTTGCCTCTCCTCACGCCCCCACGGAGCTGTGCACCAGGGTGCATGTCCTCTCTGTGGGGACAGCACTCCATCCCTGCACTACACAGCCTTTGCCTTTGCAGTCCTGTGGCTGCCAGGAGTGACCAGAGCTCATGCATTGTCCTGCCTGCTGGCCCCTCCCAATCCTGCTCGTTCCTGGGGATGCTGACTTCAGTCCCTGCTACAAATGCAGGCAGGGAGGGCACTACCACGCTGGCTGTGTGCACTGTGGCTGTCCCCAGTCCTGCCTTTCTGCTGGCTTTCAGCACGTGTTGTGCCACATTTTCCAGTCCCTGGAAGGGGTTAGGGCTTCCCTAGATCACTGCAGCCCCACTACACCAGCCTGCCAGTCCCAATGCTGGGTGTCTATCCCTTCCACTGCCCAGGTGAGGCTGCTGAGAGCCTCAGGCTAGCACCACCCAGCTGTAGGCTTTGGGCTTAGGTCTGAGTTGTGTGGAGCCACTCTCACCTCAAGAGTAGCATAAAATCCGAAGGGAAATGTAGGTTATAATCCTGACCACAACCTGAGGGCAAAATTTCCGAAAGGAGGCACTAAAATGAGTATTTTGGCTCTGCAGAACCACAGGAACCCTTTTTTTACCTATGAGTACTATAAATCTCCCCCTGTGCTGGGAGTCCCCTCTGCTCCTAGGTTTTTTTTTTATTTTGTGGTGGCTTAGGTGACAGCAGGGCACGAATGCAGTGTCTTACACTACCTCCTCCACACAATTCCTTCAAGCAGGGTTTCCTCCAGCCTTGCCGACCAGTGCCACTCCCTGGCTGTGGAACAACTGAGTGTGAGTGCAGCCCTCGTGGCTTGTCTGCTGGAGGGAAGCTGCAATATTTTAGGCCACTGGACCACTAAATATCTCTGCTGTCATAGCACTGATTTCCTGTGTGTGTGTGGTGTCCAGCTCTGCACAGAGCCTGCACAGAACCACTCACCTGCTGTTCAGCATGAAGCTTGTGCACAACCCCTCAGCTCCCCATCCCCAGGGCCCCAGCAGCTCTCACGGATCTCCCCGTCGTGGGGCTGGGAGCGGGATGGGGACACGGCTCCACTGTGGCTTGTGGCTTCCTTCCAGGTGATTAACTCTGTGGAGGAAGGCTACCGCCTGCCTGCCCCCATGGGCTGCCCCACCACCCTGCACCAGCTCATGCTGGACTGCTGGCAGAAGGACCGCAGCGAGAGGCCTCGCTTCTCCCAGATTGTGGGCATCCTGGACAAGCTGATCCGCAACCCTGACAACCTCAAGTGCACGGGCACCGTGAACAGGTGAGGGCTCCCTGAGCCCTGGGTCAGCAGGGGCTGGTGGCTGATACTGGGCAGAGCATGTGGGCTGTGGGAATGAGGGATATTTCTGACTGGCTGTAGCACCAGTGGCTGCCCTTGGGTCTCGTGGGCATAGGTTGTGGAGGGTAGTGAGGAACTTCCTGCAGTTCACCCCCTTGTTCCCACCATGGCATCCCCAGGCCAAGGAAGTGCAGCAGTGCCCACGCAGCAGCATCCCTGCTTTTACCTGCCTGCGAGGGCTCTCTCTGTCCTGCTCTTCAGGATCTGCAGGGTCACAGCCGTACGCCCAGGTGGGCAAGAGGCCAATGGCACCTGGCCTGGATAAGGAATAGTGTGGCCAGCAGGACCAGGGCAGTGATTTTTCCCCTGTGCTGGGCACTGGTGAGGCCCCACCTTGAATCCTGGGGTCAGTTCTGGCCTCTTCATGACAAGACAAAAACAGAGGGTCTGGAATGTGTCCAGAGAAGGGAACAGAGCTGGGAAAGGGTCTGGAGCACCAGGCTGAGGGAGCTGGGGGAGGCTCAATCCTGGAGAAAAGAGGCTCAGGGGGGACCTTCTGGCTCTCCACAGCTCCCTGACAAGAGGGGGCAGCCAGGCAGCAGTTGGCCTCTGATCCCAGGGAATGAGGGACAGGAGAAGAGAAAATGGCCTCAAGTTGTGCCAAGGGAGATTTAGGTTTGATCTTAGGGAAACGTTTTTCACTAAAAGGCTGGTCAGGCCCTGGCACAGGCTGCCCAGAGCCGTGGTAAAGCCATCATCCCTGGAGGTGTGAATGTGGCACTTGGGGACACGATTTAGTGGTAGCCCTGGCAGTGCTTAGTCAACAGCTGGAGTTGATGATCTTAGAGGGCTTTTCCAACCCTATTGGGGTTGGAATATTGCAGCTTCCCTCCAGCAGACAAACCTTAATATTTTCCTGATTCTGTAGGTGCATTCAGGTGGCCCTCACAGCCTGGTCACCTTGGACCAACCTTGGTGGTCTAATCTCCTCTGTCCTGCTCCCAGGTTCACCCAGACACGCTTGGACAGGGGTCTCCTCGACGTGACCAGCTGCTTGACTGTGGAGGACTGGCTGGACTCCATCCGACTGGGGCACTACCGGGACAACTTTGCCATGGCTGGGTACTCCTCCCTGGGCATGGTTATGCGCATGAACATCGAGTGAGTAGCAGGGAATGAGCAGTGCTGGCTGGGCCTCCCTGCACTGACCCACCAGCCCCAAACAGCGACTGCCCTGCCTCAGCTGGCTCGTTCTAGTTGGTCCCTGGTGCCAGAGACGTATCTCTAGGCAGGTGCTGTTGAGACTTGGGACAATGTCCAAGGCTGTGGCTGAGCTTTGAGGGAAGGTGTGAGAGTTCTACCGAGAGCCTCTGAGCACCAAGTCACCTCCAGTGCTCTATGGTGGCTCTCCAATGTCACCATAGGCCCACAGGAGGTAATTCAGGTCGCAAGGTGCTCCAGGAGGTCACCTAACCCAACCTCCTGGTCACAGCAGGGTCAGGCAAGGGGTTGCTGTCTCCTTGTGCTTCTCATCTTTGTTTTCCCTCCAAAAGGCACCTCTGGACCAGAGTGTGGCTGTGCTATCCTGCACAGCTTCTCTAGGATCACTGGGACACAGCTGTAGCTGGGCATTACCTGGGAGCTTTGTCAGACCCCCATGCACAGGACTGGCTCCCTGCTCAGTGCAACCACGAGGGAGGCATCACTGGAAGGTCATTAACACAACCAAGAGGAGGTTAAGTAAGGAGAGCTGGAGAGGATCTGTCTCACCACCCTCCTGCTGTAAGGAACTTGATCTCCCACCTGTCTAGGGAGTTTCCAAGCTGGAGCATCCAAGCAGTACCAGAAAAAAAGGCAACTATGCCAGCTCCTGCCCTTATACCTGCCTACATCCCTCATCCCTTGCTGTTACCAGTAGTGACAGGGCTGGCAACAACCTGTTCAGCCTCCAAGGAGCCTTGTTTCCTGTCCAAAAGCATGGAGCTGCTGGACAGAGGTTCCTGTGGCAGTGAAAGGGAAGACAGAAACAGACAGAGGGTTGTCATGGGCATCCATCGGGGCCTGTACTTGGGGCCTTTGCTCTGGGATTGAGCTGATAGTGATCCTTGTTTCTCATGCACATCAGAGAGTCTTTTGAATGGGGAAGGCTCATCATCCATCCATTTTTCTGACTGGCTTTTCTGAGGGCATCTCACTAGAACTGAATCCAATTTCACAGCATCCATCTTGTCACCTGCCAGTCTGTCAGGAGAGATCCTGCTCCTGCTTTCCATAGGGCTGTCACAGTGGCCTTGTCAGGAGGCCATGCCCAAGGGAATGGCAGCCTCTCTGTCCCTGGCAGAATGCCCATGGACCCTCGGCAGGACCAGCCTTGTGCTGATGGGCAAGTGGAGGAAAGCCAGGCCCAGCTTCCTGGGCTGGTCCATGGGGTGCTGTTGTCTCCCTGAGGCCTGGCACAGGTTCCTGGGCTGGTCCATGGGGTGCAGTTGTCTCCCTGAGGCCTGGCACAGGTTCCTGGGCTGGTCCATGGGGTGCAGTTGTCTCCCTGAGGCCTGGCACAGGTTCCTGGGCTGGTCCATGGGGTGCAGTTGTCTCCCTGAGGCCTGGCACAGGTTCCTGGGCTGGTCCATGGGGTGCAGTTGGCTCCCTGAGGCCTGGCACAGGTGTCTTTGACAGTGTCTTTGTTCCCCAGGGATGTTCGGAGTCTGGGCATCACCATGATGGGCCACCAGAAGAAGATCTTGAGCAGCATCCAGGCCATGAGATCCCAGCTGCTGAACACAAATGGCCCCAGGAGGCATCTCTGATCACAAGCCCTGCAGAGCTGCACCAGGCATTCCTTAACACTTACCCTGGCAAAGGGGCAGCAGGGTGGTGAGCAGGAACAGGGGCACCAGGAGCTGGAGCCCTGCCAGCATCTCTTTGATTTCAGCATTGGTGGAAACATGGTATTCCAGATACCTTGGTCGTTCTGTTGTCTTCTTCCCACACCTGCAGGGGGGAGCAGCCTTCCAAGTGGACACATCATGACTCTGCAACTGCCCTGTGGGACTGGGGGTCTCCACACATCTATGCAGGACAGGAGGCAACCCCTTCACCCAGTGGGATGGTCCAGCTGCTCCTGCAGGTGGAGGGGTCTCAGACACATCAGCAATAACCAGGAGCAGTGGGACTGGGCTTGCTGTGGCACACAGCTCCTTTGCATCAGGCAGCTGGGGAAGTTCTCTGCATCTCTAAACTGAGCAGGGCTCCACATGCTGCACACAGCAGAGACAGCCCTGCCTCCAGTGCCTCCCAGTGTACTCCAGCCTGGACCTCCTGAACTGCACCAGCCTGAAGATGACTTCCTGATCCACCTCTACCAAGAGCAGGAGGGCAGGGGACAGAGTACAAGGTGGCAATGCCAGGAACAGCTGGCTCTGCCTTCAGACCATACTTCCCAGCTTGGAGGAGAGTTGTCCAGGGCCTTCTGCCTGGAGCCTCAAGAAGCCCTGGAGTGCTGCAGGGCGCCCTCCACCTCTATAACCCACCAGCAGTACTCCTCCATGGATCCAGCACAGCCCTCCAGGCAGCCCAGGCAGATTTTCTAGATTTCTCTGCCAGCAGAATCGTCCTGGCCTCCCCCAGAACAGAGAGGAATGGGAGAGTGTGCTCCCATCTCACATGATGGAGGGACAGAGAAACAACTCTTCTGTGTTTTTATATTGTCCTAGAGAAAGCCAAGCACCGTGCCATCACCTGGCTGCCAGTGCCCAGGGCTGCCAGGTCACCTACAGAGGGGTCCTGACAGTATTTCCAGCTGCAATCACAGCATCCTGTGGCTGGGGATGGGGGCTCTGGGCACAGAGGATCTCACTGCTGGTGACCCCGGTGTCTGGGAGGGTCTCTGTCCTCTACAGGAGCATCTTTCTTGGTGAGCTTGCCTGGTGCTGAGCTGTGGACTCCGAAGATGTGTGGAGCTGGTCCAAAAGACTGAGCTGGGTGCAGAGGTGCAGAAGAACTGGGGAGCAGGGCAGGCTGTGGGCTGGGAGTTTTCCTTTGGGTGTAAATACGAATTTCTGTGGGTTTGGGGACTGTTTTACTGAAGTAGGATGTTAAGTACACAAAATGGTCTCAAAGCACAGAAGCCTCAGTCGTGGGGCTGAATTCACTGCAAAAAACCATCTGCTGGGAGCATGGCTGGGGTGGGGGGGTGACAGGAGGGGAGAGGGACTG
>VZTR01025972.1:76667-100227 GCA_013400775.1 Chaetops frenatus
GGGGGTGGGTCAAAGCCATTTCTCAGCTGCAATAATCCTGGCTAAGCCAGCCTTTCCAGGGCTGGCTTGGCTTTCCATGCAGGGCACTTGTGTCCTGATGGATTCTCTGACTATGGCGGGCACTTTACTTCTTCCTATGGAAGCTTTTTGTATGGGGGACAGATGCAATGTGTTGTTTCATTTGTATTGCACCCTGTGTCCTGCACTCAGCCCTGACACCCTCCCTCCCCACAGCCAGCATGTGGCAGAGCTCACCCAAGCCCTGCAGCACGGGGGGCTGGGTGCTGGCCCTGTCCTCTCTTCCCAGCATTGGGGACTCCATCATGGACACACTGGTGAGAGCAGAGGTCAGGCCAGTGCCACACCTGTGTCCTTGGGGTTTGCTGGGCAACCCCAGTCAGGTGGGCTGCAGGATCTGGGGCTGGGAGCTGCCAGGTGACCCCTTTCCAGGTCCTTCACGAGGCATATCCTGCAGCATGGGGTCACTGGGCTGCTCCTGGCTGTGGGGATGGTAGGGCAGGGTTTGCCTTTTATGTTCAGAGTGTGCACTTCCTCCTGGACAATAAAAATCCCTCTTTCTGTGATCCATCTCCCTGCCTGTTATTGCCACTGGGCTGCACAGAGCTGTCACCACTTGCAGTGAGAATAGGGGACACCCCAGCTGCTTCAGGGGGGCCAGCACTGAGATGTTCAGCTTGTCACCACCTCCCTTGCTCCAGAAATCCTCCTCCATGGAGGATGCAAAGCAGGGATATCCATGGGATGGGCCCACAGGGACAGGGAAGAGCCAAGAGGATGCTTGCAGGCTCCCAGGGGAGGTGTGCTTTGGGCTGGGAGGGGACTCCCCAAAACCAGCAAGTCATTGCTATGTAGGAGCAGCTCATGCAGGACGTGATGCCAGCACAGGATACCTGGTGTGCAAAGGCTCGTCTGAACCCTGGGGTTCTCTTGCAGGTTTTCCCAGACTCAGCCTCACCTTCTTCTGGAAATGCAGAATTTATTTTTAAAAAAGAAAAATTAACACCAAAAAACCAAACCAGTTAAAAACTCAGCCCTCATCTCCTGAAGTCTAAGCTGAAGTATGTTGTAGGTGGGCTTGCAGACCTCTTCCTGTGGGTGTTTAGCTGTGCTCCAGCTGCCCTTCAATGAAGGATTTACCAGCAAATGAGTTGCAGGATGAAGAAAGCACCATTTTCAGGAAATGCCCTATAAAAGCAAAAGGAACCCACAGCACAGGGTGGGGTTGGCTCTAAACCTGTCACTGCCTGCTCCCAGCCTTTGCCACGCTTCAAGGATGGAGGTGACTGTTCACTGGCCCCAGCCCTGCTCCCTGTCCTGGATGTGAGGAAAGGCCAGCCCAGCAGCCCAGGGCTCTGTCCTACCCCAGCCTGCCTGCACACTGTTAGGTTATCCTGCCAGCCCATCCAGAGCTTCTTTCCTCATGGTTCCCCCTCACACTGCTCTCTCCAGTGCCCCTTTAAGGAAGCATTGGCCCCCAGGCTGGACCAGCTGCTCCTGGTCAGTGTCCCCTATGCTAAGGGTTCAGTTTACAAGTCCTGTGCTCTTAATTCCCCTTCAGCTACCCCATTTCTGTGCTTACATTTCCCATCACTACAGCCCTGACCCTCTCCCAGACCCTTCTCCTTCACCCAGAGCAGCTGTGGCTGCCCCTGGATCCCTGGCAGTGCCCAAGGCCAGGCTGGACAGGGCTTGGAGCAACCTGTGACAGTGGAAAGTGTCCCTGCCCATGGCAGGGGGTGAGGAGCAAGATGGACTTTAAGGTCCCTTCCAACCCAAACCATTCTGTGACAAATATGGTTGGAAGGAATCTCTGAAGGTCAACTCATCCCAGCCCTCCAGGTGCCTGTGCAGTGCACACACCTGGGCAGGTTCTGTTCAGACCCTCATCACATCATGCAGACAGGGACAGCAACTGTATCATACCTTGCTCACGGTCCAGTGCTGGCACTGTGCACAGTGGAACAGCCTGGGCATGCTGGCACCTGTTCCTGTTCACTGAGGACACACATTTCACTACTGCATTTCAGTTATTAATAAAGCCAGTCTCCATCTCATGCAAAACGTACAAGGTTTCCTTACACTTCTTAGACCAAACATTTGGAAGGATGGATGATGCTGGTGCCTGGCTCCTTCCCCAGCCAGGGGCAGGGGCAGGGGCAGGGCCAGGGGCAGGGGCAAGGCCAGGGGCAGGGGAATTAAGCCAGGCTTCTGTGCATGGCTTTGTGTGGGGAGGGGCCCACAGCCACTACAGCATCACTTTTTTCAAAGCCTGTGAGCATCACACCCAGGGCATCATCCTGCTCACAGTCTCAGGAAGATGAGGCAGAGTTCTGTCATTTTAAAAGAAATTGCCATGAAATTGCAGTCCTGGCAAAGGTCTGTAACTGGGGATGCTTCTCCAGGACACAGAGCTGTGTTTTTAGGCCTTCTGCATTCCCATCTGGCCAGGCTGGGGCCAGCACTGGCACCCAGGGATCCTGATGGCTGAGGGAGGAACTGGCTCAGCAGGAAACCCCTTGGGAAGAGGATTCGGGGGAAGGGGCTGGTCAAGAGGCAAAGTCTTCCATCCAAGGAGAGGGGATGGGCACCCTGGTTCATATACACCAGCAAATAAACCCCTTCCTGTACCAAAAGAGCCCTCAGGATTCTCACACCTTCTTACATGTCCCCCAGGAGAATTTCATCCCATCTTTCACCACTGGGAGCTGGTCGTTCCCTGGTGAAACAGCTTTTCTTTTCTACTCACGCCCAGCATTCCTCCAGCCTTCCAGTGCCTCATCTCGGAAGCATTTCCTCCGCAGCTGCCGGGGCCCGATTTGGCTGTGTCATTGGGAAGTGAGGCTCTGTGAGCTCTGTGTGCCTGGAGGTGGCAGTCTGGACCTGCGGAGCACCTGCAGAGCCCTGCGTGAAGCCGCCGCCCTGGCTCTCCCTCGCAGCCCTGTCGGTGCCAGCCCTGCGCAGGTTTGCAGGGGTCAGGTGCAGTCCGGGGCTGGTGGGAACAGATGGTGAGCTCGGCTTCGGATCTCCTGATATGATTCCTGTCTGGTCACATACCAGCTTAGTCTGCCAAGGAAGGCTGTATTCCCAAACCACCTCCTCTCCTTGCTTTTTAGCACAGTCGTTTAGCATCATGTCCAAGTAAATTACTCAGGATAATCTGATGCAAGATAGAAATATCAGCCCCAGCTGCTGCTCTAACTCTTGGAAGGATTATGGGTTAAGCTCTGCATGGAGTTTGAAGTGTCCCGTAGGTCATGTCTTGGAAAACACCATCAAGGATTGAGGTGAGAGCACAGCTCATCCCAGGCTGACAGAAATGCCCACTCTGCCACCACACCAATGCCTCCCACCTCGAGCAAGCCAGACCTGGGGAGAGATGAGCCAGGACTGCAGCTCCCCCGACTTCTGCTGCAGGGCTGGGAATATGGGGCAGCACTCAGAGCAGGGAGGCAGGTCTCACACCAGGAGGGCTCCCTCACAGCAGTCACCTGCTGTGGCAGGAGAAAGGAGGAAGGCAATGGCACTTCACCCCCTGCCTGCCAGGGGGACTTCCTCTCTCCTTTGGGTGTAAACCTGGGCTAAGCAGTCTGGCTGAACCTCCAGTCACACGATGTGCATCCCAGGCTGCCCCACCCGTCCTTGGGATGACCCCTGAAGCATCCCACCCAGAGGGGAGTGCCAGGGGACAGCCCAACAGCCCAGCTCCCCAGGCCCCCGTGGCCTGGGATGGGAGGGTTTGCTGTGCCTGAGAGCAGGATCCTCATCTCTGCACCCTCAGCACTGTGTTGGGCCCTCGTACAGCAACCTCTTCTAAACAGGCTGTCAAAACCCCCCAATATCCAGTCAAACAACAAAGCCTCTTAAATTTCTTGGGTGAAAACTACTGGCAGTTGTGTTTTGGGAAATCCCAGTGCACATCTGCTGATGGTGGTCCTTGCAGAATAGAATTGCAGACAATCTGCAAGTGCCAGAAAAGCTTCTGGATGCATAGCTGGGAGTATTTCCCTATAAACTGTCCTGCTTATTCCAGGAAGAAATAAAGAAAAAAACCCAAACCAACCAACCAACCAACCAACCAACCAACCAAACAAACAAACAAAAAACCAACAAACAAACAAACAAACAACAAACAAAAAAAAAACAACACCCCAAGAATTTGTTTACTGAGTTAAAAGGAATAAGGGGTTGCACACCACATGGCAAACTTGTGAAAAGGGTAAAGGCTTTGGAACTCGTTGATCTCAAATCCCAGCCATGACAAATTATTTTCATTTTGCAAATGCTGAAAGAAGGTGAAATTGTTCCAAGCACACATTGGTATCTGCCTGACCCCAGAGTCTTTTACTTTTAAAGATTTCTTATTACTCATCATTTGTCTCATTTCCTCCCTGCCTTCCAAGCCTTCTCTCACAAAGTTGTCCTGAAAAGTGGTCCTTGCAGGGAGTGGGCAGTGGGATAGAGGGGGCAGGGGGGTGGCACTGAGCAGGTAACAACAGGTAATACTCCTTCCCAAGCACAAAATGGTGCAGAGGATGGGTGAATCAAGGACCCAAAGGAATGGCAGAAGATGTGCCTGGGGAGGTTTAGGTTGGATATCAGGGAAAGGTTCTTCCCCCAGAGGGTGCTGGGCACTGCCCAGGCTCCCCAGGGAATGGGCACGGCCCCGAGGCTGCCAGAGCTCCAGGAGTGTTTGGACACAGCTCTCAGGGGTGCCCAGGGTGGGATTGTTGGGGTGTCTGTGCAGGGCTGGGGTTGGACTGGATGATCCCTGTGGGTCCCTCCCAGCTGAGGATATTCCCTGATTCTATTATTCCGTGATTCTAAGAAGGAGAGGTGAGGGATGTGGTGCAGGCCATGAGGAGCAGTGGCCTTCATGCCTGGACAGGAGCTGAGGGAACATAGGAGGACAGAGAGTTTGGGTGGATGGGCTTTGGTGACCAATGGGACACGAGCTTGGGGACCAGTGGGTGAGGCAGCACGGGCAGGCCATGTCCCAAAGCCTCCAGAGGATCACCAGGTGAGCCCACACCTCAGTGCAGAGATGGTGAGATGGAGAGGCAGGAGATGACAGAGAGGCAGGAGCAAGAGCAGGGCTGAGCACGTCTCTCATGGACACACAGCAGGAATGTGTGAAACCCCATTTAACACCGGGGTCCTCTAAACCTGGTATCAAAAATGAGGTTCCTCATTGCAATTCCTTTATTTCTCTCACATTCAGATCTGCCAGCGGAGGGTCAGCAGCACTTATGAAATTTTCAATTCTCGCAGGTTTTGAATTTACATGTTTTTTCTGTGTCTGAGCTGGAAGAAGATTATGAATAAAAGATTAAAATTGGAGGTCTCCAATCATTTAAGAGCAATGCAATGAGCATTTATTCCGGGAACAAGCAGGAGCCAAACACCACTCTGTGCATACCAAAAATTAGCAGCAAACTTCAAACAGGGCCTAAACAAAAGGCTGTGCTCTTTGATGTGACACTGCTGGGGAGTGGGGAGGGGGTGAACCTGGGGACCTGGAAATCTCTGGGCTCTGCAGGGTCTCAGGGGCAGAGCAGCAGCTTCCTTGACTCCAGTTACTTCAGGGGAAACGCAGGTCTACCAGCTCCATCTCTGCAGTTCCATCACTGAGAGGTGTAAACATTGCACAGGAACACCTTGCTCAGGGGGTGGAGTTCTTCAGGAGACATGGAGGGATGGGTGGGGGGAAAAGGTGGCTAGGACAGATTTGGGTGACATAGGATGTGGTTGGGGCAGGAGGAGGAATGGGAGATAAGGAGCACAGGGAAGTCAAGGTAGGTCTCAGTGGGGCAGTAGCTGAAATAAGAGCCTGGGGCAAGCTGTGCTTGGTGTGGAAAAGGGCTTTTCATAACTAGAGGCAAAAGTTTTGCAAAGGAAACAAAAGCTTAGTGAAATCTTTGGCTTCTCTGCTCAGAGAGATGAAAACAGGATGGGACTTGCTGCTGTGTGGCCCCTTCTCCAGCCATGGGCACATTTCTGTGCTTGGTCTCACAAAAAAAAAAATCCTAAACACTGGAAAATCCTAAACAATGCAAAAAAAATCCTAAACACTTGTTCCTATCAATATCCTTCCTTCCTAAATCCTTGCTTTTCCAGGCCCTTTCATTTCAGTTCACTTCTTTATCAATACTCTGGTACTTCAGGGAATAGGAAAAAACATGGTTTGTCATTCCCAGCACAGCCCCTCTCAGGCTTTGTTGGGATAAGGGACACCCAGCTTGAGGAGAGCTGTGAGTCAGCCCAGTGCTGCTCCTACCTCTGTTTCCTAGTGCTTTCTGGCTGCTGCTCCTTTCTGAGCCAGAAGCTCAGCTCTTGCCCCTCCACGCCACAGGTCCTTTGCCTAGGCTGTGTCTGGCGGTGTCCCCACACACCTGTGCTTGCAGGGGGCTGGGATTGCCTGTTCAGAGAGCCCTGGGGGCTGAGGCTGGCAGTGGAGAGGCAGCAGAAGAGTCTGTAACCAGGAGAGGCTGGCAGGGCTCCAGCCATGCTCAGCCCAGGTGTGCTACATCCCTGGATTGGACACAGTGCTGCAGGACAACCTGACCTGTGACAAGCGACAGCAACACCATAAACAGGATGCTGGAGGAGAACCTCCAGCTCCCTTTCACCAGCCCTGCTCCATCCTATGAAATTTCCAGGCAGTGAGATGTCTCCAAGCAGCAGAACTCACCAATAAACGCTGCACATAAAAGCACTCAAACGTTATCACACAGCTTTCTGAGACATTTCTACACCTCCCACCTTTCCCAGCAGCAAGGGCTTGGCATACAGCAGCAGGCAGAGCATCCTCCCCCTGACCTGTAGCTGTCCTGCAGCCCCGGGAGCAGCCCTGGGCTGCAGCCGGGTGTGGCAGAGGCAGCAGCTCCAGGGCTGGTGTCTGTCCGGGCTGCACAGCCCTGGGGCAGCAGTGCCCCCGCAGACAAGACGGTGGCAGCCTCAGCTTGTGTCTGCACATGGCCAGGAACAGGGAGCTGGCACGGCTCCCTGAGGGCAAAGCTTTGCTGCCAGCTTGCCACTTGCAAAATAATTCAGCACGTGAACTTCTTCGCTGAGTCAGGGGCAGAACTTTGCTGACTCTGACCCTCTTATGTTTGCAAGTACACAGAGAATAACATCTTAAAATATTCTACAAAGGACAAGGCTGTAAAATCCATACACTAACACCATCCAGAAGCCCCTGTAATTGGGAAAAGATGCTAAGTAAGGGCAGCAAACAGGCAACACTGCATTCAGCATGAAACAGCAGTAACACATCAAGCAACTGTTAAACTTGTAAGTCACAGAAAGATGCAAACACAGATGAAAAAGGATAAAACATGACTACCTTCCCTTCCAGTCTTAACATCTGAAATTGATTTCCCATTGAGTTCCTTAAAAGCTCATAAGCAGGAGCTTATATCAATGAGCAGAGTGATTAATCACACTGTCTGGTGGTCCACCACAGACCTGTTAAGTTGCACATACTGGGTGACGTGATCGGTCGATTGAATGGGATCACACACAAAACCGGCCTTCAGGCTGGAGGAAACTGTCCTGGAAGGGAGCCACCACGAGAGTTCAAATAGCTCACCTTGCTCTGGTTTCCACACCCTTCCCTCGCCCTGTGTACAGCTGGTCTCTGAAAGCCTCCCAGCCCTGCTCCTTCAGCTTCCTCACCAGCCACTGAGAGCAGTGGGCAGGGTGGGGAAGCATCTGGGGTGGTCAGGGGTTCCACGGCACTCGTGTGGGGATAGCAAAAGGGAGGAATGGTTTTAAAATGAAGAGGGCAGTGTGAGGCAAAGAGCCCATTCCAGATATTAGGAATCAGGATGATAGATATTTTGATAGATATTAGGACATTAGGACTAGATATTGGGAAGAAATTCTCCCCTCTGAGGGTGGGCAGGCCCAGGCACAAGCTGCCCAGGGAAGCTGTGGCTGTCCTGTCCCTGGAAGTGTCCAAGGCCAGGCTGGACAGAACTTGGAGCAACCTGGGCTAGTGGAAGGTGGAGAACTGGGCCTGGTGCAGCTCATCCTTGAGTTGCTTCTTTTCACCCCAACAGCTTGTTCCTCAGTGCAGGCCCTCCCCATCGTCTCACAGAACCAAAGGAAAGTTTGGGTTGGAAAAGACCTTAAAGCTCCTTCCATCCCACCCCCTGCCATGAGCAGGGACACTTTCCACTATCCCAGGTTGCCTCTCCCAGTCTCAGATTCTGTGAGTCCCGTTTCACCTCCCTGAGAGTGTCCTTGGAGCAGGGCAGTGCCCAGGGGGGACGGCTGTGACAGGGACTCCACAGTGCCTGCAAGAGGATCTGCAGCAGCGAGCTCCTTCCTGGGAAAAGCAGAGTCGCAGCACATTTGAAATTCCCTGCACGTGTATTCGGGAGGGGGCCTGGGCTGGGGGGAGCTGGGTTTTGTTTTCTCTCTGCAGAGAGCCTGTCAGAGGAGCCCACCTCTGGGAGGACAGGAGGGACAGGCAGACGTGGCTGGGCTGAGCAATGCTCGGGGTGTGCTGCTGGGAGCTCGGGGAACCTTGACAAACCCTCCAGCACTGACAGACATCAGCTCCCTGCCCTGGCAAAGCTGTGCCTTCAGTCTGATCCTCTCCCCACCACTGACTAAATCTCATCCCCAGCATGCACAGATCCTCGTTTCAGCAGCAAAGACTGACATGACTGCTTTAGAACAGGGACTGATCCTACCCTGGAACACAGCCCTCCCTGCCCTTGCTGAGAATCCACAACTGGATCCTCTTCCATCCCAGGGCTCTGGTGCAGTCTGACAAAACCTTTATTCTCACAGTCTCTAACTGGGACATCTCATTGTGGCCTTCCAGTACTTAAATGTGCCTTACAAAAAAGAGGGATGTGAACTTTTTTCACGGGCAGAGAGTGACAGGACAAAGGGGAATAACTTCCAACTGAAAGTGAGTAGATGAAATATTGGGAAGGAACTGTTCCTTCTGAGGGTGGGGAGGCCCTGGCACAGGGTGCCCAGAGATTCTGTGGCTGCCCCATCCCTGGAATTGTCTAAAACCAGGTTGTACAGGGCTTGGAGCACCCTGGGATACTGGAAAGTGTCCCTGCTCATGGCAGGGGGTGGGATAGAATGAGCTTTAAGGTCTTTTCCAACCCAAACTTTCCTGTGGTTCTGTGATCCGATGGGTAGGGCCTGCACTGAGGAACAAGCTGTTGGGGTGAAAAGAAGCAACTCAAGGATGAGCTGCACCAGGCCCAGTTCTCCACCAGCATGGTGGAACAGTCTTGGGAAGGTAAGAGGGTCTGTACCAGCTGCTTCTCTCTAGTCCTGCATCATTTGTTCCCAATTTTCCAGGTCCACTACCATATCTACATTCACATCCACTACCATGTCTATATCCACATTTACTTTTCAAGCCTCTCGACATCCCAGACCTTTGCAAGGGGTACTGGGGAGCTTGCGGGACACTGTGGAATCTAAGAGCAGTGGATAAGGTACACTGATATACAGGGTTGGCACCTGGGACAGGTTTTCAAGGGCCAGCATTACAGCTGGGATGACATTCACAGCTTTTAGAGAATGTTCAGTGTCCGTGGGAGGTGCCTGTGCTGACTGCCCCCAGATCTGGCTGTGGCTCTCTCTCTGTGCCTCTGTTTTTGTGTGGGCTTTGGAAGTTCGAGTGTAGGACATGAGAGCAGATGCAGCAGATACGTTGTGGGTTTACACTCGATGGAAAGAGGGGGTAGGGGAGCCTCCATCTGGAGAGGCCATGCAGGAAACTGCTGGTATTTTCATTTGTTTGCCCTGAACCCTTCTTTTCCCCATTGTGGTTTCAGTATCTTTCCTTGGGGCAGAGCTGGGGATGCAAACCTGCAGCTTGTGGGGCCAAGACAGGCACACCCTGCCCTGGTTCACCTCTGGGAGGTTGGGTTTGCCCCCAAGAGCCCCTTGCTGCTCTAGGCTACACGTGGGGTTGTTGGTCCTCAGTTCCAGCCCTCTCCCTGTGCACAGGTCACACTGTGGGATGCTGCCTTACACCCCAGACCTGTGGGAGACCTGAAGTCTGGAGGGTTCAGTCACCTTTTCAGCCACTACCCCTGAACATTTTAGCACCCTCTGTGGCCCTGGGAGGAGAGTGAGGGGTGCCACAGCCTGTGCCAATCCCTGATGAGACCCAGCCTTGGCAGCTGCTCCTGCCAGTCCTTCCTTTGCTCTTCCCCCGTGGTGGCATCTCTTTGCTCCTGCTTGGCTCTGCTGCCCCTGAACCTGGATTGCAAAGTTCCTGCCTCAACCCCTTCCTGATGCGGGGCTGATCTGCTCTGGGGAGCAGGTGTCTTCCCTGCCACTGACCCACGGGCACCACAGAGCTGGGGGGAGCTGCCTGACAGTGCCATTGGTGCCAAAACGAGTCATCAGTTTTGGGATGGAAAGTTTTGGGAGCCCAGGAGGAGGCTTCTGGCTGAAAGCAGTCTGCAGCTCCTGGGAGACAGCAGTGTCGTGCAGGGATCCCCAGCTTTTTCACTGGTTTATGCCTGCACTTTACTCTTGGAGCTTCCACCACGGGTCTGGCCACAGCAGGGAGCCTAATTCCTCCTGGAGCACAGCCTGAGGGCTCAGGACACCTGGCTGGTGGCCGAGACACATCTTGGGGAGGGCAGGACCCACCGGCTGCTGCTGAACTGCATGAGCACCTCTGCTGCTCTTTGTGCTCCTGACAGAGGCTCGGAGTAGGGGTGGGAAGAAAGGGAGGAATGGAAGGGTGGTGGGGTGGACAGAATGTCCTGCAGACAGCCATGGGTTGCTCTGGGCCAGTACCAGTGATATTTCCACCAAAACCAGCTGCTTCTCCACACAACCTCTGTGGCACCCCTGAGCCACGAGGAAGGATAGGCTACGACAAGAGGAAACAGCCTCAAGCTGGGCCAGGGAGGTTTAGGTTGGATGTTAGGAACTATTTCTTCCCTGAAAGGGTGGTCAGGCATTAGCACAGGTTCCCCAGGGCAGGGGTGGAGTCACCATCCTTGGTGAGATTTAAAAGATGTGTGAATGTGGCACCTGGGGATTTACTGGTGGAGCTGGCAGTGCTGGGCTAATGGTTGGACTTGGTGGTCTTGGAGGGCTTTTGCAACCTTAATGATTCTGTGATTCTCTGAAAGGCCTAGCAGAAAGTACTGCTGGGAGATGGAAACCTGGCACAGGAAAGGGAAAGGCAGCAGGCTCTCCCAGTGTCAGGCTCACCAGCTGCTGTATGGTCTGGGCATGCTGGGGAGAAGCACCAGGAATGGGCCAAGTAGAGCTAAAATGGGAGTTTCCTGCCTTAGTCCTCTGTGTCTTTCATTAGAGCTCCAAGAGAAGTGAGGATGGCTCCCTGGCTGTTTGTCTGACTTCCAGCCTGCATGTCCTCTAATCCTGCTTTATCTCTTCCTGCTTATCAGCCTTGATCATGGGTTCCATCAGCCTTCCCTGCATGCCTCCCTCCACCACTCCTGCCAGCAGTTTGCAGCCAAGTCCCCCCACAGCTCTTCACACACCCAGAAACTGCTCTGCTGCTGCACAGCAGAAACTTTGGAATCACAGAAACACTAAGGTTGGGAAAGCCCTCCAAGATCATCGAGTCCAGCCATTAAACCCAGCACTGCCAGGGCCACCACTAAACCCTGTAGCCAAGTGCCACATCTGTAAGGTTTGTGAAAACTTTCAGGGATGGTGCCTCCACCACTGCCCTGGGCAGCCTGTGCCAATGCCTGACAGCCCTTTCAGTGAAGAAATTCCCTCTAATATCCAACCAGAACCTCTCCTGGCACAGGTACCTGGGAGCAAAGCCTAATCCCCACCTGGCTCCAAGCTCCTTTCAGGTAGATGCAGAGAGTGATGAGATTCCCCCTGAGCCTCCTTTTCTCCAAGCTGAGTGCCCTCAGCTGTTTCCACTCAGACTTGTGCTCCAGCCCTTCCCCAGCTCCATTGCCCTGCTCTGGATATGCTCCAGCACCACAGTCTGCTCCTGCCATGGGCTGAGAGGTCCTGCCTGCAATCTGCCTCTCCAGCACCAGCAGTGTCCCTGTGCCTGCTGATGGGATCTGTGCCCCACACCCCACCTCGCATCAGCAGGGTCCCCTGCAGTCTCTTCTGGACAAGGCTAAAGCCCCTAAAGAGATGCTTTTGGAGGCAAACAGACCTCAGTCATTGCCTGTCATAGGTGCTGCCTTCTCTTCACCTTGCTAGCCATGACCTGCTTGGAGGTCTTTGGGCTCTCACCCACCTCTAGCAGCACTGAGGAGCAACTGCCCAAAGCCAGGGGCCAGGAAAAGCCTTCAGCAGCCACAGATTCCCATGAGACCCACTTGCTTCGTTGACTTGCAGAGGCCAGAACCCCAAACTGCTGATCACTGACCTGAGCTCACCTGGGCCATGACCTCCTGCCCACAATTTTGCTCCCACAGCCCCAGCCCATGTGTGGTTCAGCCCTTGGCTCCCCTCTCCCCTGGCCACTCCTCATGGTCCTGGGGTTCTCCTCACCCCAGGCAGGGCTCACCTACCTTTTGCACCATCCTTTCTGTTGCCAAAAGTGGAGCAAAGCATGAAATATGGATGAGGCACCGTGGCCTGTGGTGTGCTCCTGGGCAGGACCCGGATTCGATTAGCCCTGATGTTTCTTTCATGAGTGAGAGGCTTTTTCCTCTCCGGAGCTCTTTGCTGTGAGCTCGGAGCTCAGTCACGGAAGCAGCTGGCTGATTAAACCACCCACTGCTGCTGCTGCTGCCTGCTCCTGCTGCATCCAGCTGGCCTCTCCTCCCTCCTGCCCCTGGCCCTGCCACTGCTGTCCCCCACCATCTCCTGCAGCCCTAGAGGGAGCTGGCATCTGCCTGCCTCCCTCTCCCTGAGCTGGCATTCCCAGGGCTCATTCCCCTGCCAAATGCAGAGGGGCTTTCTCCAGGTGCTGGGGCTGGGCACGGTCGGACAAGGAGCAGCACTGCTCAGGGAGAGGTGGTTGGGCCCTGCCTGGTGTGGAGGATGCAGTGCAAGGTGTGCAGCCAGAGACCTCCTGCACCCAGGGCACAGTTCCTGCTTCTGCTCCAGGGACACAGGGCTGCCTCCCAAGCAGACTGATAAATGTTCTCCCTTCAGCAAGATCCTGATGATTTTCCTAATGACCAGGCCTGGCTCTGGAGAATTCTGCTGGGCTATTTCAGGCAGCTAATTGTACCTAGCAAGGACGTTCCCACTGTTCAAACTTTCACTTATCTGGGGCAATGTGAGTGCTAACAGCTTCCCAGAGCTGCTCTGAGGGGCTGAGAGAAGGGGACACAGCAGAGACCACAGTGCTTCTGTGCCTCTCTCTGTCCCTGTGCTTTCCCAGGGTAACCTTGGAGCTGCTGTGTACCTTCAGTTTTGAAACTCTGTGAATCCCAACTCGCCCCAGCTTTTCTTGTGCAGGAGCAGCTGCTCCTCCCTAGCTCCATCCACACATGCAAGAAGGTGGCTCATGCTCGGCAGGATCTTGGTTGTCTTCTTCCCAAACAATCAGCTGCAGGAGGCATCCAAGGCACCAGAACTCTGCACAAATGTAAATGTTCAACTCTCTGAAAAGGGATGGGTAATTTTGCAGGTGAAAATTTTCCTCTGCCTTTTGACCCCCTGAATGGCACCTGTGCTGTTAATTGTGTGCATGTGTAAAATTTCCAAGGCAGCGCTGGTGGGGGCCAAAAAATCTGCAATAGGGAGTGAAGATTTTCAGCTCAAGGGCAATCTTGATCTAGTTTTGAAGTAGCCATGCTTGGAGCTGAGGGCTGGATTGTGGATCTCCAAGGGAGCCCTTCCAACAAAAATCCTTGTTTGAATCTTGTTTCGTGACAGCCCCAGGACCACAAACCCCCCAAACTGTGTGATTTCACTCTTTCCCTGCTGGCACAATCCAATCCATCCTCTCTAGTCCTGGGAAAAGTTCTGGCCTTTCTTAAAGGCTGATTCATTGACCTTCTACAGGTGTTGTTCAGAGACTGTCACCTGGCTCCAGGGATGATTTTTCTGTCTGCCTACAGTGATGTGACCATCGGGTGCAGCTCAAGATGTGGCAGCAGCACTTTTTCACGGAGGGATGGACGGTGTCCCCCAGCCAAGGGCACAGGGGTTTCCATGACCTCCTGCCCACACTCTGAGGGGAGGCGATGTGCTGGAGCAGGAGCGACCTCCAACACACAACAGGTCCCAGCCAGTCTGCTGGAATAAATGGAGCCAGGGCAGGATGAGAGCTGAGGTGAGCAGCCGAAATGCACTGACCCACTTCCCACCCCCCCAACTCCCACTGTCTCGGCAGGGAGGGTTTTGGGAGCTCATCACCAGTTTGGGGGAGGCTGGCTGTGCCCAGGGCCGCAGCCCCGGCTGCCTCCCTGCCCGGTGGGTGGGCTGCCTGCGGGGATGCTGCTTCCAGCCCCTTTCCGCTGCTCTGCCCCGGCCCCGCGCGGGGCGGCGGCGGCGGCAGCGATCCCCTGGCCCCGGGGAGCACTTGACACGCGATTCCTCTCGCACAGACAGCGCTTTACACGCTATTGCTGCCACAACACAGCGAGCGGCCAGGGGCTTCTCTGACACACACACAAACACACACGCTCGCCCTGCATCTCCCAGCGCTTGTCTTCCCCCCAGCCAGCATCCCCCGCAGCCAGCAGGTGCTGCTGGGGCAGCGGGAGGGGCTGTGCTGGGCAGGGTTCATCACTCTGCCTCTCACTCCTCACTGCCTACCTGCCCCAGGCCCACTGGTGAAGCCTTCATGGCTTTTCCCTCTGCAGCATCTGCTGGGCTGGAGTCACTGGTGGGGGAGTTCTGTCCCAGCCGTAGCAATCCCAGCTCACTCCTACGGGTCAGAGATTCTTTGACAAATTTAATCTCTGTCGTTCTCAGATCTTGAGGCCAAGCTTTAGGGTCTACCTGTCTTCTTCCAGTTCCAGCTGGCAGTGGCTGGCATTGCTCTGGGCCAAGATCCACTGGGTACAGCTGCAGCTGCAGCTCCTCGTGGTCCCTCACCCATTCTCCCAGACCCAGCCTCGGGGGTGACAAGACTCTGTCATAGGGTGCTGATAACACCTCCAGGTGTTCCTAAATCCAAGGCTATTTTTCTATCTCCTGCACTTCAGTTTGGGGCCATTTACATGCACAGAGGGTTCATTGTGGCTTCTCTCTCTGTGCATTTGTGGTGTGGTTAGTTCATCTGCATGTGTTGGCCGCACACCACACTCAGCCAGGGCTCCCCAGCAAGCTCAGTTTGGGGCTCAGAATTCCAGGGGAAGAGAGACAGGCCCCCCTGGGGACAGAGTGAGTGACTCTGCCAGGGGGCCACCTCTCCATGCTACAAGTGCTGGAAGCAGACACTGGTGAGGCAACACCAGCAGCAGCCACCCAAGCACAGGAGATGCCCCAGAGGTTCCAGCCAGGCAGGGAATTCAGGGGTTTGCAACAATGAACGTTCTAACCAAAAGGCAAGCACTATCCCACGTGGTTGAGGTTTGTGTTCCAAAGGTAAAGAGCTGGTGTGTCCAAGGGGGTGACTGGGGGGACCTTTGGTTACGTGGCTATCAGAGCAGAGATCTTCACCCTGGGGACATTCAGGACACTCCCTCTGTGCCCTGCTGTGGTCAGAGGGGATGTCTGGCAAGCCCCACATAGGCTGTAGCTGCAGAGGATGGCTCTTCTCTTCTCTTCTCTTCTCTGCTCTTCTCTGCTCTTCTCTTCTCTTCTCTTCTCTGCTCTTCTCTGCTCTTCTCTTCTCTTCTCTTCTCTGCTCTTCTCTGCTCTTCTCTTCTCTTCTCTTCTCTGCTCTTCTCTGCTCTTCTCTTCTCTTCTCTTCTCTGCTCTTCTCTGCTCTTCTCTTCTCTTCTCTTCTCTGCTCTTCTCTGCTCTTCTCTTCTCTTCTCTTCTCTGCTCTTCTCTGCTCTTCTCTTCTCTTCTCTTCTCCTCTCTTCTCCTCTCTTCTCTCCCTCTCCCTCTCCCTCTCCCGTCAGGGTTTGGACTCCATCTGCTGTAATAGAAGTGGAATTTCTGCAGCTTGCACGGAGCTCCCCGCGGTGGGGGAATACGCAGCACGGAGCAGGAGGAAACCAGAACAGGCAGGGATGAGCTGGGCTGCGGATGCAGCCTTGGGAAGCCCGGGAGCTTCCCAGGAAGACTGAAACCTGCACTCAGCTTGATTAGAAAGAGTGCCTGGAGCGTTCCAGCTCAGCAGCAAGAGGACAGAGAGCACTCGGCTTGGCCCTTCCAGCAGCGCCCATTGTGTGTGAGGGCATTTTGGGCACCCCTGTGACAGGTGAAGACGGGGCTGTGCAGATGCCCGGTGCCCGGTACCGTGCAGGGGGCAGGGGGGGCTGCCACCCCCGTGTGCTGTCTGGGAGTGTCCCACCGGGGCTGAGGCTCTGTGGCTCCTGCCCGCACGGTGGAGGCTGCCCTGGAACCCACACAGGGCAGGGCTGCAGGGTTTTAGCAGCAAAAAGCTGCTCTCCCTTTTCCCCCAGCAGCCTCCCCAGGGAAATTAGGGGCCACGTCTGCAGGTGGGACCCACCTGCTCCTCTGCCCACATGCCAGGGCTCTGTCCCTCCCTGTCCATGCCCCCCACACCCCGCATGTCAGGAGTCTGTAGCTACCGGTGAGAGACGGAGAGAGGCGGAGAGACTGACGGTGGTCAGAATCTGAATTTATTGTGAACTACACACATTTATACACTTAGGAAGGTTAATAATTCTCTACTACAATGATTTGGTTAATAATCACATAAGCAAACTTATACATTTTACAACATTTCTTGCTTGCAGAAGTTGACGTGTTTTTCTTTTCCGGTAAGGCCTTGATTCAATCTTCAGCTATCTTGATTCAATCTTCACAGTTCTGTTTGCTCCTGCCAAGGCATCCTGTCTATCAGGTCTCTTATGCTAATAAGGTCCAGAGTGCTGTCTGTCCTTTGTGTCCCAACATGTAGCCAGCTGTGTTTGCTGCAGAGAGAGGGGGGACCGAGCTGGATGTGGCTCTGATGCCCTCTCTGTCTCCCTGCTTCCCGGGGCTGCCTGTTCCCAGCTCCTCTGGCAGGGACATGTGGGCAGCTCCTGCCCATTTATGTGTGAGGAAAGAGAAAATCCAGGCTGGTGACTTTCTCTGGGGGGCTGAGCACAGATCAATCTCACTCTGCGCTCTGAAGCCTAAAGGACACCTTGAAAACTTCTTTTGTCAGGAAAGAAGCTGATTCTTCACTCCCTGAGGCTCCTCAGGGACTTCCCAATAGATTTCCAGCATCTGAGAGAGCATCTTCCCTATGCCCCCTTCCCCAGGCACTCACTGGCACTGTACAGCTGCCACCAAGCCTGAGCAGAGGATCCTCAGGCTGGAGGGATGCAGGGAGCACCTTGGTCATGGATCTGTTTGCAGTCTCTGCTTTCTGTGGCCCCTGCCCAATGACCTCATATCCCCAGACTGGGGATGTGCCCAGGGACAGTTTCACTGCAGTCCTGCAGGTCCCAGCAGAGGCAGTTGGGTCCTGGCTGCTCTCCCCCTCCTTGGCTCAACACCCAGGACAGAGCCCGCAGGTGGATGCAGGAGGTGGGAGAACTTTGCAGATCAGGGCACTGCAGCATCCTGTCAGCTGGGGCCAGACCCCCACAAAGGGTGGATTCAGGAGGCTTCCAAGAAACAGGAGCGTCCCTCTCCTCCCTTTCCACCGAGGCAGCTCCCTCCACCCCTCTTGGCTCTTCCAGCTCCCAGCCATGGCTGTGCACAGCAGAGTGGACAGAGATCCCCACACAGATGGGGAGCAGAGTCTGGGAGTGGGGGGAAGGAGTCAGCAGACACCTCCCAGCCCCTACACCCCTTTGCCCTCCCCTTCAGCTGCTTCTGGCATCCCCAAATTAGGGATGAAAGGTTAACAGGACAAATCTCCATGGAGGTGACAAGCAGCACTTGGGCTTCTCCAAAAACAGCCACGACAGCTCCTTGCCACCTAACCTGTGGCAAACTTAAGTCACCCCAGCCCTTACTCTGCTCCAGGTGGGAGAGCTCACCACAGGCCTGGGAATGTCCCCATGTCCCATCAGCTCCAGGCAGGGCCCCTCACTTTGATACTGTAATTTAGCAACACGAAAACAGTTGCATACTGAAATTAAACATACAAGGAGCTCTCCTTAAGCTGGGGGAATTATTTCCACATCATTTCAAATTTTCTGCTCTATTAATTTCCCTCTAGTCCGTCATTTTCTTCATTTGTCCCACAGTTCCTGGGGTTCAGCAGAGCCAGCACCAGGCATGATGCTGAGTCCCTTCTCCTCAGGCTATACCTTGGTGGCTGGCTGGGCTCTCTGGTTCCCTGGAAGCTCAGCAAAGCCCTGGATTTCCAGGCCAGTGCTGCCTTGGGATAACAGCTGCTTCTCAAGCTCAGCACCAGCCCCAGTCCTTCCAAAGGCAGGG
This sequence comes from Chaetops frenatus, assembly GCA_013400775.1. Taxonomy (NCBI): domain Eukaryota; kingdom Metazoa; phylum Chordata; class Aves; order Passeriformes; family Picathartidae; genus Chaetops; species Chaetops frenatus. The sequence continues at coordinate 95,103 of VZTR01025972.1, forward strand.
GGACACGGCACTGCCTTGGTGCCTGCCTGCATCAGGAACCCCCGGCAGGGTGAGCCCCCCACTGCAGCTCCCACCTTTGCTTCAGGCTGGAGGGGGCTGAGAGAGCCTGGACTGGGGTGTCTGGCCTTCCCACGGGGGTGCTGGCCGTGCTGAGAGCTGCTGCCACCTCTTGTCCTCTCCTAACACTTGGTCTGATGGCTCAGAGAGCTGGTGGTGGCAGGGGGGGGCTGCAGCCTGCAGGGAGCAATGGTGTTCCCAGGAGCATGGAATGGTTAATGCTGGAAAAGCCCTCTAAGATCATGAGCTCCAGCCATTCCTCTAACATTGCCATGTTCTCAAGTGCCACATCCACGGGGTTTTTGAACACTTCCAGAGATTGTGACTCCACCACTGCCCTGGGCAGCCTGTGCCAGTGCCTGACCAACCTTTCAGTGAAGAAGTTTTCCCAATATCCTGCCTAAACTTCCCCTGGTGCAACGTGAGGCCATCTCCCCTTGCCCTGTCCATTGTCACCTGGATGTTCTTGGAATCCTGCATGTTCAGCTAGGCACAGGGCAGAGCACCCTGGATCCAAACCCCTTTGCCAGAGCTCATCCCAGCTCTGGTCCCAGGGCAGTTTGGGAGCACAGCTCCACCTTTCCACCTGTCTCCTCAGCCTTGGAATTCCCACACAACCGTTGAAAATCACATCTTTGCTTGACAGCCTGAGCCCTTAAAAGTGGGAATCAATCTGAAAGGGTTTGATTTCAGCTCTTGCATTGCACCCAAGCTCCAGCCCCTGGTCTGGTTTGCAAGATCTTCTTGGCAATCAAGAGGTGCCCTGGCTTCTCACCTCTGCCTGCACTCTCATCCACGATGGCAGCCTGCAGCAGCCCAGGGCTGGCCCTGCCATCATCACTGCCTGCTCTGGCCGTGTCCCAGCTGCTTTCAAGGGCTTCTCTGGGGACCGGGGAGGTCCCAGCTGCTCTGCAAAGGGCCACAGCACTGAGGTTTGGGTACTGGAAAAATTCTGGGGGCATTACAACCAGAGGGTGCTGCTGCAGGGATGTGTGTGTGGTATCCTGCTAGCACTCAGCCCAAAATCCTCCTTTTGGGGCACCACACCCTCCCAACACCCAGGACACAGAAGGTAGGAAAGGTCCTGTGCTGCAGAAGGTAGGAAAGGTCCTGTGCTGCAGCAGGAGGGGTTTGCTGTCCTGTGTCACTGACTTGGGTGTTGCAGGGAGCTTGGTATTTGTCACCCATCTTCTTCCTACGTGTGTTTATTTATCCAGCCACTGATCGGCCCTGGAGGGGGTGAGCACTGAGGGGGTTTCTGGCTGTGTTTGGATGCAGCACTCTGCTCAGCCCCTACAGAGACCCCTCCATAGAGACCCCACAGTCAGAGACAATGCAAGTGCCCCACACACTGACACCTTCCTCCTTCTGCCCCACTTCCAAGTTGCTCTGCCGAGGTGACCCCAAAGAATAACTTCTGCTCCTCAACAGAAATGTGCCTTCAACAGCCACTGCAGCCCTGACACTGCACTGCCTTTCCACCAACATCCAGCACTGAGGGCTAGGTGCTGACAGGACTGGGCTTGGCTGCTTCAGCCTGGTGAAGATGTTGTCCAGAAAGCAAAGGAAAGTATTTCTTCTCTCGTCGTCATGGGATCAAAGAGTGACCAGTTTCAGCTCTTCTAATTTAAATTAGATTAGATTAAATTGGCATTAGTGAATGCTGCCTGGACAGCAGTGGGCAGGGAGAGCCCTTTGCCTTTCCATGGGCTGATAGCTGTGTTGGAGCTGAGGGTGCTCATGGTGGGGTGTTCAGCACTTGTGAACGTTCTTCTAAGTTGTTTCCAGGTGCTGCCCTGGAGTTCGTCTCTTCCAAGTGTTGCTCAGAACAGTTTTGGAGCCCTGTCCTGAGTGCCCACACTCCCTGGGCAGCCAGAGGAGAGAAGTGGGGCAGGGGCAGGTCAGATGCCTCTCCTCAGGTGGCCCTTGCCTCCTGTTAAAGGAACGTGACCCCCGAAAGTTGTTCCTGTAACCTGTCCTCAGACTGGTCCCAGGGCCAGTTCCCACCCAGCACCTGCCATGACTCACACTCTTAGCAGGAGACACACAGAATTTCATATGCTGCTATATGGAATAACAATTCCCCACTCCCCAAGGTGTTTTCTGGGCACCTGGCAGCAGGGCTGTCCCTCCTCTTTGCCCCTCCAGCCCATCAGTTGTGTCCTGTGGATGCAGGTGTTCCTGGTGACAGCCAGGCAGAGTGGGTGGAGCAGCACTGGTGAGCAGGTGACCTGTGCTCCTGCTCAGCAGCAGCCTGCTCCTCACCTGCCTGGGTGTCTTTGATCCCAATGCCAGGTGCTGCAAGTCCCACCTGCCTCCTGGGGCCTGGGGCTGCCTGTCCAGCCCTGTCCCCTCTGTGTCCTTGCTCCCTCCTGCAATCTCAGAGCTGCCCACGCTGACTCCAGTGCTGGGATCCCTCCTGCCCTCATGGTTCAAAGTGACTCTTGCAGGAGTCACTCTTGTTTCAGGACTGGGGCAGGGGCAACCTGGGTTCTGCCCTGTGCTGCAGGTGAGCACTGGATGCTCTTCAGCATCAGGGGCTGCATTAATCCCCCTCCTCCCCAGTCTTTTTGTATTTACTTCCCCATGGTGGTCCCTCATTAGCATCCCACTGCTGTCCTCCAGCTGCTCTCCCTGTTTATGCCATTTCCAAGGCTGTGGTAGGACTTTATGAATCATTTATCTTAGGCAGCAGTTATTGTATGAACAAGTGATAAATACTGTGTCGATCAGCCAGCTCTGAACAGCCGAGACAAAGAGAGGCATAAACAGCATAGGAGATGGACTTGAAGAGGAATTGTCCCAATTACAGGAGCCTCCTCATCTTCCCCCTACTCACACAGGCAATTCCATCAAGGGATGCCTGGGGTACCTGAGCTGAGGTGGATTCCAAGCATTTTAACCAAGGGCAGAAGGCAGGAACAGTCTGGATAGAACAGGGCAGCAATAAACAGGCACAGTGCCTATCCCAGTTATTGAGAATTAGAATGTTAGGTATTAGGATAGATATTAGGATATTAGGACTAGATAGTGGGAAGAAATTCTCCCCTCTGAGGGTGGGGAGGCCCTGGCACAGGCTGCCCAGAGATTCTGTGGCTGCCCCATCCCTGGCAGTGCCCAAGGCCAGGTTGGACAGGGCTTGGAGCAACCTGGGACAGTGGAAGGTGTCCCTGCCCATGGCAGGGGTTGGAATGAGATGAGCTTTAAGGTCCTTCCTAATCCAAACCATCCTGGGATTCTGTGATTGGTCCTGTAGCCCAGGGCATGCAGCTGAGCATGATATCATGCCACATATAAATATTAAATTTATAATATANTATATAAAATATATATATCATATGTTATATATGTTTATATTTAACATAAATATGTCATATAAATATAAATATACATGGCATCTATATCTATATAGATATATCCTGGAGTATTTGCAGGGCACTCCAGGAGTAGGGCCAGCAGTGGATGCTCCAGAGGGATGTCAGGCAGCCTCCTCCTAAACATCCCCACCTGCCCTCTGCAGCAGTGGCTGGGCCTCAGAAGGCTGGGAGACACCTTTGGCTGCCCAGGCTGAGCAGCTCCTGCAGCACCATCTCAGGGAGAGGATTCCTGTGCCTGGATGGGTCCTTGCAGGGGAGGGAGGCATTGGAGGCATTGGAAGTTTCTGGTCAGGATCTGAGGAGGTTAATGCTCCAGCATGGTGCATTTCAGGGAATCCTGCAAGCAGCAGAAATGCCAAGCTGTACGTGGAAGGAGGCTTTTATGCAGGAGGGTAAACATCACAACCATCAGCATCTGGTCAGTGGGGAAAACTTCAAAGCTGGAAATGAAGCCAATTCCATCACAGCTGCAAGTCCTGCCAGGGTAAATGGTGTTTGCACAGTCTCAGTCACTGCAGGTACTTTGTGATATAATACCCAAGGTTTCCTGGTGACAATTGTCATGGCATCATTGCTCTGCCCCACACAGCACCTGCCAGGCACAACCCAATCCAAGCCCTGGGAGAGCACCTGAGTGCCCTAAACCATCCCTGGGAGCAGTGAGAGCCCTGTGGGGAGGACACCCTAAATCAGGCTGGCCTGGCCTTTGCTGGGAGCTGGGCCAGTTGCCAGGAGATGTGCTGGCCCTTAGGACTGATCAGCCTTGTCCTGACCATGCTGAATCAACCAAGGAGTGCATGAAAATCACACAATCATAGACTTGTTAAGGGTGGAAAAGACATTTAAGNGAGCTGCTTTCAAACGCATTGAAATGAATCACCTCTACTCCACAAACTTTTCGCCTCCTCATTCTCCTTTGAAGAGTCTCACAACATGTTGGACTTATCAAGACTAATTTTAGAGAAAAACAGGGGGNCCCGCCATCAACCCAGAACCCCCATCATGTTCACCACTGAACCTCAAGTCTCACATCCACCCATTTTTTGAAATCTCGCAGGGATGGTGGAACCACCACTGCCCTGGGCAGCCTGTTCCAACCCCTTACCACCCTTTCTGTGAAAAAAAATTCGCTTTTATCCAATCTAAACTTCCCCTGGCTCAGCTCGAGGCCGTTTCCTCTCACCCTGTCCCTTGTTCCCTGGGAGCAGAGCCCAACCCTGTCATGGCTCCAACCTCCTGGCTGGGATTTGTAGAGAACGAGAAGGTCCCTCCTGCCCCTCCTTTCCTTTCCTCCAGGCCGCGGTGCAGGGGCCGGGTTCGAACAGGTGAAGCATCTCGGTGCAAGGCAGGCAGCCAGAAGCTTTGCCCCCCTTCCAAGGAACAGAGGCGGGGCTGGGAGCGTCGGACCCCCCCAGGAAAAAGGCTGAAGCCGGGGCCAGGGGAAAAGGAAGCCCAGGAAGGTGATGGATGTGGTTGTCCCTGTCCCCGAGCCCCGGTGCCGAGCGAGCATCCCGTGCGTGCGGCAGCATCCCCCAGCCCGGCGCAGCCCCAGCGCAGCCCCGGCACACGCTGGCCTCTCCCTGCAGCCCCCTCGGGGAGCGGCTCCCCTCGCAGGGACCTGGCTGAGGCCGAGGGTGTGGTTTGCAGTGGTGAGAGTCTCTGAAAAGCTTTGTGGGGTGTTTTTTTTTTTT
>VZTR01025972.1:100284-122269 GCA_013400775.1 Chaetops frenatus
CTCCTTCAAAGCGGGGGTGTGCGAGGCTGGGGGGCACCGCGAGGCCGTTCCCCCCCCCCCCCCCCCCAAAACCACGCACCGAGCTGCTTTCAAACGCATTGAAATGAATCACCTCTACTCCACAAACTTTTCGCCTCCTCATTCTCCTTTGAAGAGTCTCACAACATGTTGGACTTATCAAGACTAATTTTAGAGAAAAACAGGGGGAAAAAAAATATGCAAACTACAAACTCAGGCCCCTGAAGACTAAAGCGCTAAGAGCTCTTCTGAGGAGTGCAGATGCAGTGAGGCTGCCTTATCTCAGAGTCAGCGCTGAAGTGGAGAGCCACATAACGAGGGACTATTTCCCATCTGCTGCATAAATCTAAAGTTACTTCAGGCAGAATGAGGAATCAGAAGATACTTCAAAGGCATTTGAGCTCTGTATCTGTGTCAAACCGCAGCTCTAAGCATTCTGTGTTGCCCTCCTATTAAAGATGAACTTTTGTACTCTGTTAGACATCTTAAAAAGCATAAAACATAAGTTCATTTGCTTTTCAAGTACTCCCATCCCCACTCCCCACTCAGCTCCCTTGCAAAACGGAGTATTTGTGAACAAACAGCCCCGGTTTTTGCTGCAGAGGTTTCCTCTTCCCTGGCAGCACAGGAGGGGTCAGCTGGGTGAGCTGCAGTTTTCCAGCACCGAGGGGAAATATCACCCTGCACAGTGGGACCAGGCACTGCTTCCCACAGACATGTCCTCAGCATCCTCTGGGCTGGAATTGTTGTGCCAGGGGAGATGCAGCTCTGCCCTGTTGGAGATGGGGGAGTTGCACAGGAGAGCAAACAAGGCTGACTATCAAGATAACCCTTTTCCTTGAGGAATTTGTGGCCTTATCAGCATTTTTTTTTTTGCAGAAGAAGATGAAATGTGAAGGGTTTTCAGCTGTGAAAATCAATTGCTGCATCCCAAGCTGGCACTAAGCCCCACGGCCTCAGGTCCTCAGGGGATGCCATGGAATCCCCCTGCAGGTCAGTGACCACGTTGCTCCACAGGACTCCACAAACACTGCGGGAGACGCTGGCTGGGAGATGGGAAAGGGAGAAGAGCACAAAAGGCCCCTAAGTGGAATCAATTTATGGCACTGAAACAAAGAAAAAAGGGCTTTGCTGTTTCCACAATCCACTGTGCATTTGCCAGCAGCTCAGCTGGCAGGGTCGTGGCCTGTCCTTTACAGGGTATTTCCTGACAGAGCTGTGGGTCTGTTGCTTTAATGAGCCCCAGCCTTGTTACTTATGGGGCAGCAGGGAGGGAGGGCGGTCCCAAAGAGAGGGGGAGGCACGGCCAAGCAAAGCCTTCAGAACCCCCAGGATCTGAAGGGAATATTTGTCAGGAGCAGTGGGGAGGAAGAGCATGAGAAGAGAAGGAGAAAGTGTTAGGAAGAAAGAGAGGAAGGCATGGGCAGGGCATTGTACAGCGAGATCAGAGGAGGGCAGCACAGTGGGAGTAATTAGGGGTTTGTGATTCAGGTGCGAGGCAAAAGGAGGGGAACGTCCACAGGGCTTAGGGGAACAGAGAACAAGGAGAATTCAGAGCCTGGCAGCAGATGGGCAGGAGGGGGTGAGTGCAAAGGCGAGAAGGGAACAGCTGAAGGAGCAGCAAAAGAAGACACAGGTACAGCGGGCTTGAAAATGGCTGTGACAGTGAATTTCTGCCTTAGAGAAGGTGAAGTGCCTGGCAAAGCCTGCAGAGATGAGATGGGGCATTGGATAAAGTAAACCAAGGGTTAAGGGCACAGAAGACAGCAACAACCCTGTTTAGGAGAGGAGAGGCTGAGCAGGGATGGGGCACAGCTGACAGAAGGGATGGGAACCAGGAGCACAAAAGATACAGGATTTCAAATTAGGAATTACAGTGACATTCACAACCATGTCTTAAAAGACGTGGAGCTGCTGCTCACCTGAGTGCACAAAGTCAGAGATGGGGGCAGAACCAGAGAAACTTTGTACAGGCCATTGGGGATGCCCAAATTTTGGAGCACCTCCTGTGCTGCTCTGGCACCTTGTCCTGGGCAGCTCAGGATCTGTGGGCACAGCAGGGCACAGGAAGAGTATCTCTGGCATGTGCCCTGGCTCCAGGGGAGATCAGGATCCATGAAAAAGCTTCTTGAGGGATCTCTTCCAGCCTGTGAGAAGCTGTCCTGTGCCAGCAGCAGCTCCGATCAGATCAGACTCCTCTCATGTGGAGTCCTGAAAACATCTTTGCTGCCAAGAGGGAGAGAGAGCCAGGACGCACCCCCAATTGCAGAAAGAAAACCCCTTTGTTAAGCAGCAGCCAAAAATGGAAGCTTTGAGATAAGCCCACAGGTCCTTGCAGCAAGGCAGACCCGAGTGCAGCACGCACGGCGCTGGCTGCTCTCCCTCACAGACGTGTAAAGGGCAGAGGATGTGGTGCAAGGCACCAGCTCAGCCTCATACCCTTGATGCCTTGCATTTTAACTTTCATATTTTAAATCCTGTAGTACTTAGTGTGTAACTCTGAAGTGTCCTGGAGCCTGGGAGCTGCTGTTCTCTCACGTTGAGATGGATATAACAAAGCCTCTCCAAGCCTGCCCTCCAAGGACACCCAGACTTTCCTAAATGCCCAAAATGTGGAACCCAACATCTTGGGAAGGCGGGGAAGCTGGGGGAAATTACATCATCAGTAAAAGTTTTAATTGGCGAATTTATGCTGATATGCAAATGGACCAAAACCTATAACAGTGTGAAAAACTCGTGACTGGGGGTCCATCTTGGGGGGTCCATCTTGGCATCCAGTGTGAGCAGCCTCTGGCTCCCCAGGGTGAGCCTTTGAAGGCCTTCAAATAAATATCCACTTTTATTCCCTACTCCTGTCTAGTCCCTGTTTCTAGGGAGCCACTTCAGGCATCACCTCGTCCATTTCACTCCATTGGTCCATTTTGGATCCTTTGTCCTATTGGTCTGTTCTGGATCCTTCATCCCATTGCTTCGTTTTGGATCCTTTGTCCTATTGGCTGGTTTGTCCAGTCATTCTCTAGGGGTCTCTCCTGGCTGGTTCTCGCTTGATCCAATCCGTGTCCTTGATGACATCAGTTTCTCCTGGTGGAACAATCTAGAAACACCTCCACCAGATCTCACCAAAGCCATCTAGTGATGAATATAGATACTATGCCCAGCACAGCACCCGCCATTTTGTAACTTCAACAGACTTAACATGAATATCGCTAATAACACCAACCAGCCCAAATCCCCCAAATTAACATCATTAACTCATTAACACAATTAATTTTAATAAACTCAAACTCATTTATAACCTTTGCCAGTCTGGGGTGGTGCCAATGCACCCCAGTGTCACCCGGAGGGGAGCGGAGGCTCCATGGGTTTGGCAGGCTCCATCGAACCCAAGGCAGAACAAATCAGCCCTTCTCTCCTGTTAGCAGTTTACAATCCCTTCTCTAATTTTCATTATCTGCAGCGAAGGAGCAATTCAGAGAATCAATTTGCTAGCAAACTCAGAGGCTGGATTTGGCTGGACTGCTGCCTGCTCACGGTGTGTGTTTTCCCAGTCCCTTTCCAGCTCATGGCTGGGCACTAAGGAGGCTGTGGCTGCCTGCCCAACCTGTCCCTCATGCAGCAGTTGAATACAGGACCAACACGGAGCCAACAGGCTCTGCCTGGGCTGGGCCTGGTGCTGCACACTGCAGATGGCCACAGAAACACAGCTCTTGGCAGGACAGGGACCCCCAGAGCCAGCACCCCACCTTTGGCAAATCCATCCTCCAGAAACACATCCCTTCCCAATTCCAGCTGCCAGCCCTTCATCATCCCACACCCAGCAGGACTGCACAGATCTCCAAAGCATCCCTCTCCCTCAGCCTATCTTCTCATCCCTTCCATCTCTTTTCGTGTACTCTGCCTCTCCCACCATCCCACCTCTCTCCTTTGGCCCTGTTTCTGTTGTAAGAAATCAGTTTTTTGTGCCAAAGCCAGAACTGCTTGTGCTGTTCAGCTCCCTGGAGCTGTAGCAAAGTTTACCTGTTGCTCCCAATATTTTAGTCCATTAATTTCCCTTTCCCTTTGCTACTGGACAGTTTCAAGGTATGATCAGGGAGCTTCATGTAGCTGCAAGATTTTTTCTGTGTGCCACTAGTTTGGAGCCTGTTACTGTGTTCAGCTTGGGTTTCCTTTCCATCTGGAAGACTTTGTGTCTGGGACATGGACTCAGGGCCATTTTATCTCCCTGCCCATCATTATTTTGCCTTTCTTTGCAGCTTTTCATATTCCCTTTCACATCCGAACATTCTCAATAGATTTGCATTGCTGCCTCAGCTTTCACCATCTCCTTTGGTTGTTACAGACATACTCCCAAGCCTGGGACTCTGCCAGAATTCCTGGGCCTGATGGTGAGCCCTTCCATCATGAAACTGGACATCTCATCCCAATTCTGGTTTTGTCTCCTTCAAGCTCGTTATCAGTCCATGAGCCATGGCCCCTTAGCACCGGAGTCTCTTCTGGGGTATCTTGGCACGCCAAGATCTTGGCACTTTGAGATCCAAGGACGTGGCGTTGTCCACATAGTCCTTCTCCACATTCCTTTTCACCACTTCAAAGACCTCTCCAAGGTCTGAGAGACCTGACTCCCCTCTACACAAAATCTCAGGCACTTGCTTAATAAATTCTGTTTATCGAGGTGTCTGTTCTGTTTCTCTCTACAGTCTCCCCAGCTGCTTGGTGTGACACTTAGACCTGCTGGCTGTCCAGGTGGCCACAGGGAATTTTGTATGGTTCAGTGTCACATGTGTCACCTTCAACACCCATTTGAGGTTACACATTGGACCTTCTAGCTGATTTGATTTTTCTGGAATTCTTGTTGGAACTCTTCAGGCACATTTTGCTCCAACACCTCCTCTGACACCTCTCTGAGGAAGTTTCTCATGTTTATCCCCTGGAAAAGCCCTTGTGGTGCAGGAATCTCCTTTATCAGAGGTGTTCAGAACATCATTCAAAGGTTTAACTTTATTTTTCTGTGGACCCATGTGCTCCCACTGTCCCTCTTTAATAGAATGTCACCAAGGAGAGGTGACACTCCTGGCCAGCTGACCTTCTCCTGTGTGGGAGGCGTGGCATTCTTACCCTTTGAGCTGCTAACAAGCTGCTCTTAAAAATATTTAATCCCATTCATAATTGTTTGACACTTAATTTGCCCAGGTCTGGGCACAATTTTCTTTTCTGCATTTGGACCTTATGTTATTTTAATTTCTGTGAAACTGGTTCCCTTTGCAGTTTAACCATGGTAGATGTTTCAAACCTAGCAATGCCGGGGCACAGTGTTTAAAAGAGCCTTTCTCCTCCTTTACACACAGCAGTGCATAAGTTTTACAGATTTTTAAGCACTCCTTCCATTTCTAGGTTTATAAAGTAGCCTAGTGCTGTCCTAAAAGCGTGGTTTATCATACTGAAAGATAGCAGAGGCAGTTATGGACTAACAAGCACGACCAAGAGCCCAAAATGGATTTACCTCATTTGAGAGGCTTTTCCATTAATTTGTTTCACTCCAGGCAAATTATACGTGCCTCTCAAATCAGGCTTAGTGAAGATCTTAGTCACAAACAATTGGTCTCAAACCTCAGAGATCAAGGGTAGTTGATATCTCTTTTTTCCTCTAATCTAATTTGATTCCCAATAGTCTGTGGCACACAATGCACCAGACAGAGCGTTTGCAGCAGAGACAGGGACGTACAAGGCAGCACTAAGATCTTTACTCACATCATTATCTCCGGCTCTGGCACTTGGCAGCAGTGCTGGGAGCATTTGGGGAGTGGAGGAGCACAGAGACCCCGGCCTGACGCAGCCAGGGTCAGAGAAAGGAGATCGCCACCTTTTAAATATGGAGGGGGAGATTATCCGGTTTCAGAGACAATTCCGTTAGCACAAGAAATCTGCATAAACCGCCTGTGCCCACGGCGGCGCGGAAAATTCGGAGATTCACAAACGCACAAAGGGGAGTGGGTTCCCAAGCAGGGAGAGGGGGACAAAGAGGTTTGGGATTAATTCCAAAGCAAAGGGTCAGGGAAGGAGTCAAGGTGGCGCTGGAAATGCTGGCCTGAATCACGCACAGAATAACAGCATCCCCCCGGAGAGGCTCAAAGGGATGGTCCATCCCTGCCTGCCAGCATCTCTTTGTCAGGTCCTGCTGGCCACCTGCTGGGCCAGAAACCATCTTTTCCTTTAATTTTTTTTTTTTTTCCCCTAACACAGTCTCTTGGTTCTCTTCCCTGGTGGAGCAGTGAAACAGCTGGAAGGATGCACAGGTTAAGATCAGTCACGCCTGACACCTCTCTCATCGTGACCGAGGTCTGGATCAGGCTCCCCCAGGCAGAGACGCTGTTATTTTCCCTCTGCACTATAGGCTTTGTCCACTTTCTCCTGGGATTAGCTGGAATTTTCCCCAGAAAAATTGCCTGTTGTCAGTTCTCTTCCTTGATACCTGTCAAGCTTTGCAAAAATAACTTCTTTGCCTTAATATTTTACAAGTCTAAGTGCAGTAAATGTGCTTTTGAAGCAAACATTCATGAGGAACAGCCTGGTCCAATGTAAGGTGTCCCTGCCCATTGCAGGGGGATGGAGGGAAATATCTCTAAGGTCCCTTCCAACCCAAACCATTCTGGTATTCTGTGATTGCCATGACTGCAGAGAGCTGGGCTTAGCTCAGGTAGTCCAGGTTCTCCTTGATCCCTGGTTTCTTGTGTCTTGACCCCTTGTTTTCTTCTGAGAGGGTAGTTTTTGGTGTAGGAACCTCTGAGGGCAAAGGATGATTTTCAGGGACCTGGATGAAGCAATCAGGGATGAATAGGTGGACAACAAGAGGGGAGAAGTCACATCCACAGGTGGAATAGGGTGGAGCTGCAGCCAGTGTCCTTAGGGATAGTTTCTGCAATCCAAAATGTGGAAGATGTGTGAGGCCTAGAGAAGAGGAAAGGGGCCATAGGAGAAGCTGGAGAACTGCAGGACCTGGCTGGGCACACTGAAACCGCACCCAGCTCCTCCCTGCATCCCACACCTTCGTTAGACACCAAAATAAGCCCATGAGACCAGGAAGGATCCCCTTGATACTGCTGGGGGAACCTTGCCAAAGGAAAATTTAGAGATTAGAGGGACCCAAAGCCTCACTTTGTCTCAAAGTGTCTGCACCAAGGGTAGGACAAAACCACAGATTGTCCCCTGGAGATTGATGGAAGCCAGGGAACACCCGAACCTTTCTCATCACCCATGGCAGTGGTCCAGGCATGGAACTGCTGTGGGAGGCTCCCAGAGCACAGTGGAGCTGACCCAGAGCAGCTTTGTGCCTGCAAAGGCTCCTCTGATAGACAAGTGCTGGGAGGGGGCTGGGGCAGGTCCTTGGCTCTGGTGGAAGGGGAAGGCTGTGTTGGAATTGAGTGCAGCACACCTGAGTGCTTCTTCTTAAATTCTCAATTTAGCAGCACCTGCATCCCAGCAAACGATGTGAAAACCACAGAAAGCAGTTCTGCAAGGGGGCTGTCAGGACACAGGGACCATCAGCCCCCCGACACATCCTGAAACACCTGTACACCCTGAAACATGGGCAATTCAAAGCATGGAGAAAGATAAAACCACATAATTCCAGACAGGTTTGGGTCGGAAGGGACCTTACAGATCAATCCACTCAAACCTCTTGCCATGGTCAGGGACACTGCAAATGTGACAGCACCCACTGGTGCACAATGGGGGGAAATCCTCCAGCTTCCAAGGAGCACCTGGCAGTGGAGCAGCAGGACTCAGCACCTGGGTCTGGGCCAGGGAGTCCCACCATCAGTCTGTGACTGATTGATGGTGGCCATGGCACAGCTCTTCTGCAGATCTGCTGTGTTCAGCTTCATGGGGAAGGCATTATTTTCTCTGAGCACTGGAATAACTGAATACAAATCCTTACCCAGTGTTCACTCTCAGTAGCAGCTGTCTCCTGCAAGAGCCCCAAGGGACACAGGACACAGGAGGGGCCTGGCCACCGTGTCAGCACAGGCAGCAGATGTGACTTGCTGCTGTCCTGGCTCACAGCAGGGCATTGCTGAGTATAAAATCATAAAGATTCACAGAGTCAATAAGGTTGGGAAAGCTCTAAGATAGAGTCCAACCATTAATTCAACATTGATGTGTTCACCAATGAACCACGTCCCCAGGTGCCACATCCAGGTAGTTTTTAACACTTGCAGGGGTGGTGCCGTGGGCAGGCTGTGCCAGTGACTGAAAACCCTTTCTTAGATCCAGCCAGAATCTCCCCTGGCACAATTTGAGGCTGTTTCCTCTCATCCTGTCCCTTGTTCCCTGGGAGCAGAGCCCAACCCCGCCCCCCACCACTCCCTCCACCTGGCTGCCCCCTCCTTTCAGGGAGTTGGACCTTTCAGAAGGTCCTCCCTGAGCCTCTTTTGCTCCAGGCTGAGCTCCTTCAACTCTCTTAGTGGCTCCTGGTGCTCCAGGCCCTTCCCCAGCTCCATTCCCATCTCTGGACACGGTCCAGCAGACCCAGCTTTTGCTGGGAGAGCTGACAGTATCCCAGAGAAGCACTTCCTGCATGCAGCAGAAATAGGAGGAGTGGGAGAAATACTCCAGCCTTTAAAGAGGATCCAGAGATGAGCTTGCTCTGGGGAGAGGTGGGTCAGTCCATGTGTCATGGAGCATGCTAAAGGCTGCTGGAGGCTCTCAGACACCACGTGAGAAACGCTCTGACTCTTCTCAGCCTTGTCCACAGTCACAGGCAGTGATGTGTCTTCACAGATGTGCCACACCCTTGCCTTCCAGGTGTTTGCTGGTGTTTGTGTCCCAGCACAAACTGCAGAGCCTGAGGGAATGACAAGCAGCGCCAGCCTGGGAGAAGCGGAGGGGTGAGAGGTCCCTCATGGCATTCGTCCTGGAGAGGCCAAACACCCGGGAGGAATGCAGTGGCACAGTGAGAGGTGCCCCTTTGCCTTCCCTGCTCCAAGACACGCTGCTCAGCCCGTTGCAAAGTCCCCACTGGACTCCAGCAGTCATGGGAGGACCCAGGACCTGCGTGAGGACCAGCCCGTCTCCTTTGATTACCAGCAGATGGAGGATGCATGCAAGAGAGAGATAATTAATTAATTGCAACTTTCCCAGCCTCCAGACTTTGGTTTCTATTGATCTCAGATTTATCTGGAGTAATAGAGACAATTAGGAGGGAACACAGCAGCAGAAGTTAATTACCAATGGAATGGAAACTCGTGCCTTCCAATTTATTAAAGTTTTATCACAAAGCAGCGCTGCTGCGGGAGTACAGGCAGAGGCAGCCTGGCTCCCTGCGTCCTCCGTGTCCTGCAGAGAGCGCTCCCCACTCCTGGCAATCAATAGCGAATTACAAAGCCGGAGCGCCGTGCGCAGGGCCCCGAGGAGAGCACCGGGGCTGTCTGACAGGCTGCGCTGGCTCCCGCCGGGGATGCCGGCAGCTGCTCTGCGGGGCCGGGGACAAGGCGTGGCTGTTCCTGTCCCCAAGGCTCCGTGGAAGGCAGCCCTGCCTGCAGGCACAGCCCTGCACGCTGGGAGGGGGCTTTGCAGGCAGAGGAGGCAGCGCAGACCGCTGGGGAGGGACCGGCCACCTCCGAGAGCATCACTGCTCACGGCAGGGTCGAGATGTGCTCTTGGTGTTCCGAGAGCCTCAGGGACACATCCCCCATTCTAGACTTGCAGAATCACCGAGTCCCAAAATGGTCTGCGTCGGAAAGGGACTTTGAAGCTCATCTCATCTCATTCCAACCCACCTTGGCACAGGGACATCTTCCACCAGACCAGGCTACTTAGAGCCCTTAACAAGTGTCTCTAAATAGGGCAGGGGTGCAGGAGGCAGCCAAGAGGGCTCCTACCTCTGCCCATTAGTGCCACCTTTCCACCTTCCCTTGGCAGGAGGCTGGGATGTCAGTTAGGGATCAGGAATGGTCCTCCCTTCTTTCTCTCCACCTGCCTATCTACATCCCACCCTCCCCTCTGCTCCCTTCCTGATGGCTGGACTCAGTTATCTCAGAGGTCTTTTCCAGCCTGAATGATTCTGTGATTCTCCTGCACGTCCTGGCCCAAGCCCAGCTCAGAATCCCCTGAGAGACCCTCTGCACCTCTGCAGCTGAGGTCACTGGGCATTGGGTCACTCAGAACCTCAGTGAGGGTTCTCAGAGAGCCCCGAACTCAAAGCCAGTTCCTGCTGCTGTGTGGCTGTTGGCAGGGCAGGGCAGGGCTGCTGTGACAGTCCTCTGTCACTCCCTGTCCCCATGGCAGTGAGCATCCCCCAGAGCTGGCCTGGGGACTGCAGAGCAGTACCTGGCTCAGAGGCTGAGTTCATTCTGCCCTGTCCTAGAAACACAAGACTCCTCTAACATGAGTGTTTTAGTATAAACTAATAAAACTTGGGTGTTGACTGCTATACCCACAACCGCTTTTGCAAGACAAAAACCTATCTCTGGAACTATGATGACAGGTAAATAGGAGGTGCTATGCCTAATGCTGACTGCTTTTGGAGAAAGCAAACCCGGGTAGGCTAGGATGCTGAGGGGATGGAATGGGTGCTAACTGTCAGAAATAAAGTGCATAAGCTCCAAGAGTTAATAAAGTTGGCTAATAAAGTTGGTAGCAGTGGGGTTAATTAGTTAATCGCTGTATGTTAATTAATAGTTCAGTCGTTGATTTTAACTGTTAAAAGTTGTGATTGTAAGTTATAACCCCTAGAGAGCCTAGGCTGCTGTGGCAGAACATACAGTATTCTCCCTACTACCCTACACCTATGAGACTGTACCCTAGGAAACGAGCCTGGCAGGTTTTCTCGAACAATCCAAGGGTGACATCAAACCCATGGGGTCATCACCAACAACCAACAGGGCCTCGAGGGCTCGGAGGGACCAATAGGAGGCCAGATTGAAAAGGAGACCAATCATCTGGCGCCAAGAACTGTATAAAAAGTTTTTACTGAAATCACTTTTGGGAGTGGTCTCCCATTCATAACACTAATGGGCTTGGTTAACTGCTTGTCTGCAGAGCAAGGGCCCAGCCCCGATGGGGCTAAGTGATAAGACACTGCTGTTTCAATGACAAATAGAGAAACTGCTACAAAATGTAGAAAAATGTGAAAGGAGAATGGGGATATAATCCATAAACAACTATAAATGAAGTACAACTAATATAATAATGTGTGGTAGTAGAATGAAGTGTGTAGCAGTAGAATTAGGTAAGTATTAGCAAAATAGATATGAGAAGTGTATTAAGAACAGTGTGCTGTGTTTGTAACCCTAAGATAAGAAAACTGCAAGTCGTGTAAGACCCCTTAGAGCTGTAACTTTAGATAAGTGACCAAAACAAGGGTGGATGACGAACTTGCAAATGTATAATGATGAACTCACAAACGTATAAAAACCTTCTGTAACATAACCATGTGTTAACCCCTGCATGCTCCTGGCCTGGCCAATAAAGGTATGTGTTATAGTATGTTTCTTAAGTTGTATAATGGTTTAACCCTGTCTTCCCCCATCTTCCATCCCTGGTAGGTCTCCCCAAAACTGTCAATCCCCAAACCCTTCCCTTTGGGTGGTCCTGGCCCTACCTTGACTACCCTGTCTATCAAAAAACCCTCCCTGAAAGAAACTGTTTTTCACTCCCTGGTTTTCCCTGCCCTTTGTTCCAGAGAATTCTGTTGCACTCAGTGCAGTATAAGTTCCTTTGAGTTGTACCCCTCCCCTAAATTCCCCTATTGGTTGTGTGGCCTTGTCCTTCAAATGATACTCCTCCTTAACCCCTCCTATGTTAAGCCCGGATTGGCTGAGAGCTCAAATCCTCCCCTGATTTCTGTTCCCCTTATAAACCCCTGCTAGCCTGGTTCTGGGTTCTTTCTTGTCCTGGACCCTTCACCCTCCACAAAGAGGTTGGAACACCAGACGGAGAGATTCCCCTGCTTTTTTCTCTCTATCCTCACCAGCTGCCTGAACTATCAGTGGCTCATCTGAGTGAGCTGTGGATCCCTGCACAGGCCACCTGTGGGTGCTTGATCATCCACAGCCTCTGGGCAGCTCGAGTCCAGCAGCAGCGCCAAGTGTGCTTTGCTTTACAGTACCATGCTGTGGAGTAGATTCCTTTGAATCATTCCAAAAAACACAGGAGAAAATTATTTGGTCGCGCGGGTCTCTGAAGGTGGTGGCACAAGTGATGGGACACAAGGGCTCTGGCTTGGACCCATTTTCAGTAGCACCAGCCTACAAAAAGCTGTGCCTCTCTCCTCATCTCCTGCCTGGCTCTTGCCTGCTGGAAGTGCTCCCTCCTGCCTGCTGTCCCCTCAATGTTCTGCCCTTGAGGCATCCCCACAGACATCCAGCAAACTCCCACATCTTGTCTCCAGGGCATTAAAGGCAGTGGGTGTTTAAACTGTGGAGGTTGCTTGACTTCTTCAGCCTGGAGGAGGCTGAGGTCAGGCCTCATCGGGGTCTGCAGCTGCCTGCCAGGGGACAGTGGAAGGGCAGCTCCGATCTCTGCTCTGGTAACCAGTGAAAGGACCCAGGGAACAGCTGGAGCTATGCCAGGGCAGGTTTGGGTTGGATATCAGGGAAAGGCTCTTCCCCTAGAGGGTGCTGGGCACTGCCCAGGCTCCCCAGGGAATGGGCACGGCCCCGAGGCTGCCAGAGCTCCAGGAGTGTTTGGACAACACTGCCAGGGATGCCCAGGGTGGGATTGCTGGGGTGTCCTGGGCAGGACCAGGAGTGGGACTGGATGGTCCTTGGGGGTCCCTTCCAGCTCAGGATATTCTATGATTCTTTGAAATATGTCTCTATTGCTGGTGCAGGTGCAGTAATTAGATTGCTGGTTTGCTCTTGTCTCTCTTTCCAACCATTCCAAAGACTGTGTTTACCTTGCACTCCCCCACAGAGCTGGAGGTGGCCCACCTAAGGACAACCCTCACTGCTGGCTCAGTCCAACCTGACCTGACCCACACAGCCTTGCCCAAACTTTTCAGAAGATTTCAGAAGAAAACTTTCTCTGGTCCTTTATGAACACATGGTTGCTCACATCCTGGAGTGGACCCAATCAGTAACCTCTCTTCTGATGAAAAATGACTGTTTAATTGCATTTATTTAAATTGCTTCATTTTCTTTGAGATTCCTTTTTGAAGCATCATGTCAAAAGATTTTGACACGGCATCACTTACTGCTTCACTGGGGTCACAGGTTTAGGATTCATGGTCCCAGTCCTAATGTGAGGTGACGCTGCACTGGACTGCAAAGGGAAAGGACACTCTGGAATATCTCCTGTCTGACAGCTGAGTGTGCATGCTATTAGAAATTAAGCAGTTGTGGGTCTGACCAGTGCTTGAATAGGATACAGGTTTTAAATCCCTTGTATGGTAGGCACAAGCCAATTAGTCATGCTTAAATACTTGGGAGATTGCTAGAGCCCCGCGCCTCAGTGAGCCGTGAAGCTCAGCCCTGCCTGCCAGTGAACTGATTTGCAGGCAAGGAGGGAAGGAGGTATTTTCTCAAGGTGAAATGGACATTCCTGGAGGATATGTGGTTTTAAAACAGTTAGATGCTTGGCAGATTGACTCCCCAGACTTGATTAGCCCTGCTCTGGCATTCCCAGGTGAAACAAAAAACAATCACAGAGGTTTGCAAAATGTGACTTTCTGTGGCAGCTTAACCAGTTTGGATGCTCATACAATCACAGAATCTCAGACTGGTTTGGGTTGTGAAGGACCTTAAAGCTCATCCCGTTCCACTCCTGTCACGGAGAGGGACACCTTCCACGAGAAGAGGTTGCTCCAAGCCCCATCCAACCTAGCTGTTGAGGGTTAGGTTTTCTTTCCTTTTGTTCCTTTTTTACGTATAGAATTTTTTCCCATAGCTTGCTAGGAAACACTAATGACTGGGTACTTAAGAAGAGCAAAAGAAGTGGCCGAGCTCAGGAGAGAAAGGCATCTGTTTGCAGTTCTCTTATCGGGGAGTTTCTCTCGGAGGGACGGAGATATCTCGAGAATTGGGCTGGTAAAAGGCGGGGCTGGGGCGGCTGCTGACTCTCTCTCTCTCTGCTCTCGGCTTCGGAGGAGGACGGTCCGAGCTGCTGCCTGGGGAAAGGAATTCTCTGCTGCCGCTGGAGCCCAGCCCAGAGCTGCTTCTTCTGTTGTGGGGTGAGCCTCTGCTTGTGAGAGCAGCCACTGAACTGAGACCTTATTAACACCTGCCTCACTAAAGAAGGGAGTTTTCACCATCTGCTGGGGTGCCCGGGATGCTGAGCTCGCCTCTCCCTGCCCTGCTGGGAGCCGGGCTGCCACTGCCTCGCCCCCGCCGCTCCTTCGGCGCTGCTCTGGGTTTCACTGCGCTGCAGCCCCGCANGCGCTCCCCGAGCTGGCGCCACAGGGCCCCCTGCAGCCGCGGGGGAATCACTGCACCTGCCCCGCCCACCGAGCGCCACCAGCGCCCCCCGCCCCCTGTGACCGGAACTGCACCCCAGGGGAAAGTGCCCGCAGGGCAGGAGGCTGTGAGCGGGTTCCTGCTTCTGCTTGTTGTTAATGCCACAGTTATTGCTGTTTGTTTGCTTTGTTATACATACTAGGAAAGAACTGTTATTCCCATTCCCATATCTTTGCCTGAGACCCCCTTAATTTCAAAACCACAATAATTTGGAGGGAAAGGGTTTACATTTTCCATTCCAAGGGAGGCTCCTACCTTCCTTAGGAGACACCTGTCCTTCAAACCAGGACACTGGCCTTGGGCATTGCCAGAGAGGTATAATGTGATGCTGCAATGCAGCCTGTAGGAAAGAGAGCCAAAGTGGAGGCAGGGCAGAGATGAGGCTACTCAGGCAAGGAAGAGATAAGGCCCCATACTAGGCTTTGCACCAAATTCTCGTCATCCCCACTCCCACCCAGTGTGGGGCCTGGCTGAATTCCCCAGGTGGGCAGGTCCAGACTGGATACTGGTCCCTTACATCCACTCTTGCCAGTCCTTTCCAGGGGAATCTGCTCAGCAGCCTTGTCCCTCCCAGCCCAGCCAGACTGGGGCATCTCTCATTTCCATCACTCAGCACATCCTCCTGCTCACTCGCAAGTCCTAAATTCAATCTGATTTCAGTCTGATTACTTTCCCCTTCACTTGAGAGAATTAATTAATATCCAGCTCTGCTCCAGTTTTTTTTTCACAATCGATAAAAGGAGGAAGGAAAAGGTGGTGTACCTGTCATTAATCATCACTAAATTAGTGACTCCAGAATTAGCTCACCATGAAAGCTCGTGCAGCAGCAGAGCTGTGCTGTAGCCCCACGCAGAGAGACCTGGAACTCTGCACAGCTCAGGCAGCAAGAAACAGGAGAGAGAGGAGAGAGCTGCACATGGGTGTCACATGAGGGAGGGGATGCAGATCCTCCTTGGTGGCAGAGGAGGGACTCCACCACAGCAGAGGGACTCCACTGTAGTACCTGTAGCAACAGGGCACAAAAGAAGGACACAGTTTCACCACAATCGAGAGAACAGCCGAGACCCCCAAAAAGAGAGCCCTGCTTATTGTGGATACACAATTTTATAGGGTTTGCAAAGTGAGAGAGGATTGGAAGATGAAGTCCCACCTCTCAACCAGGCTGGTGAAGTGACCAGTCCATCAGATTCCCTTCTCCAAGAAGGAATGGGAACAAAGCTGGTGTTTTTAGTACGTGTGAGAAAATCTGACTCCAGAATATAAACTTTTCAGAAGGCTTTCAAAAATAGGGCGACACTCCACCACAGCAAAGTACCTCTGTATGGACAGATGCTTGCAGCTCCAGGTGCCTCAAGCCAGCACTCAGGCCAAGCCAGAGCTTCCCAGTCACTGATCAGTGTCACCCACATCTCCCTGGAGGTGACCTCCTGATCCTAAGTGCTGGCTCCAGGCCCAAGCAGCCACATCGATGGCTTCCCTGCACCCAGCACAGCAAGTGGCCTCCAGCTGCACAGGGAAGATAGAGGGCTAGGAAGTTTCCCTGCATGGCCTGGATCCCTGCATCAATCCAGCCACAGGATCAAGTGATGCTGTCCCCTGCCCTCGCTCATGCCTCTTTGGTCTCCCCTCACCCATCCAGTCCACCCCCTGCTCTGACCTGGAGCAGGAATCACAGAATCCCAGACTGTTTTGGGCTGGAAAAGTCATTAAAGCTCATCCAGTTCCACCCCCTGCCATGGGCAGGGACTCCTTCCATTACCCCAGGTTGCTCCAAACTCCATCCAACCTGGCCTTGGGCACTGCCAGGGATGCAGCCACAGCTTCTCTGGGCAACCTGTGCCAGGGCTTCCCCACCCTCACAGGGAACAATTCCTTCCCAATATCCCATCTATCCCTGTCCTCTGGCAGTGGGAAGCCATTCCCCCTTGTCCTGGCACTCCATCCTTTGTCCCAAGTCCTCCTCCAGCTCTCCTGGAGCCCCTTTAGGCACTGGAAGGGGCTCTGAGGTCTCCCTGGAGCCCTCTCTTCTCCAGGTGAACACCCCCAGCATTCTCAGCCTGGCTCCAGAGTAGAAAATCTTTGTGGCCCTTCTCTGAGCCTTTCTCTTTCTCCAACAGGTCCAAATCCTTCTTTTACTGGGGGTCCCAGAACTCCCTGAGCCATTATGGTGGCAGCACATGGAGCAGGAGTATCACACATGTTAGTTCTAGGTCCTTGAGCCTCTTCCTGACTATGTTTGGATAACATTTTATGAATGAGCACCTGCTTTGCCCTGCTTGTGCTGTGGATGAGGTGTTGGTGATGGGACAGCTGGGTCTCAGATCACACCTCTGTGGACCAGGTGTCTAAGAGACACCTCTAAGAGACATCTGCCTGGGTCTGGAGGCTGTGCCTTTATGACAAAGTCACTCATGCACCAGCCCCCAGCACCACACCAGAAACATCGTCTGGTGGACCCTGAGAAAGCCACCGGCCACATCACATCTTTCCAGGGACTCAGGCAGACATGAGGACAGGAAGGTCACCCCCCTCTTGCTCACACCAGCACCTCATTTGCCCTGGTGGCCACACCAACAGCACCTTTGTGCTGTGTGCTGTCCCGCAGTCCTCTTCCAAGGGCCCTGCCCTCCAGGACACAGCCCTCCGGCAGGTGTCACCTCCCCTCCCCGTGTGTGACCTTGCGTTTGGCCCTGTTAAAACACCTGTTTGTGAAGCTGAGCACACGTCTGGCTCTCTTCTGTAAATGGTGGATCACAACAAGCAGCACCAGCCCCCTCCAACAGCCACCGCCGTGCTGAGGAGGCGCCTCCCCTGCTGCTACACCTCAAAGCACTTCGTTAGTACCTCAGCAAAGGCCAGAACAACAAAGCAGATATCCCAATCAACCTGTGCTGTCAGGAGGGTTTGTCATCCCCCCAGCCTGGCTCTGCTGGGTCCAGAGCATCTCCTTGTGCCCAGGGCGGCTGCAGCAGCCGGTCTGAGCTTTTCTGACCAACTTCCCTCCTCTCTGAGACCCCTCTCATGTGGCCCACACATGTTCCCAAAGCCCTGTGTCTATGGGGTTGCACGTTTAAGCCCCAGTGGAATGCAGGATGTTTCCCACTCCCTCCTCCTTCTCCTCCCTTCCTCCAGCATCGCTCGGGGCTTGGCTGGGATGTTCTGTCCCTCCCCTGTGACAGCTCTGGTGTCACTTCACCAACCCTGCTCCTGCTGGGCACCACTACTCGGGAAAATCTCCCAGAAACTGCTCCCTCTTCATGTGCAGTGCTGGTGTTGCTGCTGGCAGTGGGGGGCCAGGCTGGATCATCCCTGGTGCTGCTGGGGGGGATACTCCAGACAAAAAGAGCAAAGCATGGAGCACATGGGAGGTGCCCTCCATGGCTGGGCTGGAGGGGATGGGCATGGACACCCTGCTGCTACTATCCAAAATCCTGTCCCTCTCCAAATTCCAGTGACGGGAAGCCTTCATCCCTGGGCTGCCATTGAATTTTCTCTCCAAGGCTTGTTCATCAAGGCTTGCTGGCAGAGCAGTCAGGGGTCAGGCAGAAAGACAAGCTGTGGGTCAGCTGCCAAAATACCTGTGCCAAACACCTTCAGTGTCATGGGCACATTTCCCCTGGGCACGTTTTTTTTAAAAGAAAAACCACAAAATCTCTCTCTATTGTGAGTTACAATTCTCAGTAACAAATGCAGGGAGCAGTAAGTGGTGTATCTGTGCATGGGAGTGGGTGCCTGTCTGTGCTGTACCTGTATTTATAGAGTGTGTGTGTGTCTGGGTGCCACAGCTCCTCCCACGCTCTTCCCATCACACTTGCAGCCTTCCTGCTGTGCTCTGCACTAGTCCTTTAGTCAAGGGACAAGGGATTGGGGTCAGCACAGGACCAGGATGCCCTACCTATGGAGTGGGAATCTCCATGCAGCCTCCACAGGATGGGGGGCTGGACTGGGGGGCACTGGGGTGTCAAACCATCCTTTTTTGATGTGGTGCAATCTGTGAAATGAAAGCTGAAGGAGGCTGAAGAGGCTGGAGGAGATGATCTGAGATGCTCTGTGAATACCCACATCACCATGAGCCATCCCTGTCTACGGGGTCACAATGACTCCACCTCTGTGCCCAGTAACTGCAAACTGTGGGATGTGCAGGCCACCATCCCTGCCAGGGTCCCAGTCAAACCAGTACCACTCCACTCTGGCTTTGCAGGCCAAGCCTGGACCTGCACTCACAAAGCTCCTTCCCACAAGCCCCTTGCACCAAGTGGTTAAAGCAGCCAAATTTGCCACAATCAAAGGTGTTCTCCCAATGAATGTGAGCATGAATTAATAATGGCACTCTGAAGGCTCTCTTTGTGCTTGCTGCATCCCTCCTGCTGCACTCCAGCCTCAGAGCTGCTGAGGAGCTGCATCCACGCTGATTCATTTTACACTAATAACAGCCTTCCCCTAAGAGGGATAAACAGCACGCTGAAGTTTCTGCTGGCAAAATGCATCTCCAAATGAGCTGCTAAAAATGGTTAACAAAAGGCTATTTCCAGCTCCTGCACCCAGCTGGAGCTGGCTCTCCTCCCTGGCTGGTGCTGTCTGTCACAGGAGTTCCTGTGCAGGGAAGGGAGGCAGGGAGAGGTGCAGGCAGCAGGTGAGGGGGTTTGGGAGAGAGAGAAAAGGGGCTGCAGGCAGGTGCCTCAATGTCCATGCAGCAGGCACAGAGAGGGGACACAGCCCTTGCCATGCATGTCACCAAACAGCATTGATGCCATTATGGTTTTTGCTTTTCAAATATCCCTCTCATATTCCTCTTACTATACATTTTTATGCAACTTCTATGTATCCCTAATGCTTTTAACCCACATACTTGTAATTCCCCAAACCTGATAAGTAGCTTAGACCCAAAGTTCTGTTAAGTCAAAAGACTGGACAGTGGAGTTGGGGGTCAAAGCGCCCCATAGTCCCCTCCAGAACACATTTTCTAAAATAAGGTAAACTCATACAAAGAGAGACATTCCTCAATAAGGAACTTCTCTTGAGCCTCCCATTAGAGAATCTGTAATAAATATGCTAATATGCTAATGTACAAAGTTCTGTAATTGCACACACGAGGCGTTTGACCAAGACATTTTGCCAGTGCACTCTCCTGGGGTGCATCCAAAGATCCTTAATAAATACCAAAATAAACCCCTTGTTCCTCTCTAACCGTGTTTGGCTTTTCTTTTAAAAGCACAAGTTAAGGCAACAGCATCCCCAGCACAGCCCATCCAGGCTGGGAGCTGTGTACAGGTGTCACAGGCACCCTGGCCACTGGCCCGTTGGTGTTGCCACATCCTGGGGGTCTGCAAGGAAAGCAAGTCCCAGCAGTGCCCTTCCCCACTGTGGCTGCTCACTCACACAAGGGTCCTTTACTTCTGGCTGACTTGGAGTAGGTGCTTCTCAGACACTTCTCTAATCTCAGGTTTAATAAACCTGCCCCAGCCCCCCACCTCCCTGACTGCCAGATCTGTCACGTGAGCCAGCTGTGCACAAGGAGGGCACTTGGCATGCAGATGATTTATCTGTCCTAAATCTGATTCAAATATACTCCCTGAGCACGATCAGGCAGCAGCAGCTCCTCCTCCCAGAGCCTGGCTCCAGGACACTGGGGGGAAGAGTTTGCATTTGCCAGGGATCATAGAATCCCGGACTGGTTTCAGCTTAAAGCTCATCCAGTTCCACCCCCTGCCATGGGCAGGGACTCCTTCCATTACCCCAGGTTTCTCCAAACCCCATCCAACCTGGCCTTGGACACTGCCAGGATGGGGCAGCCACAACTTCTCTGGGCACCCTGTGCCAGGGGCTCTCCGCCCTCACAGGGGAGAATTCCTTCCCAATATCCCATCTAACCCTGCCCTCTGGCAGTGGGAAGCCATTCCCTGTGCCCTGTCCCTCCATCCCTTGTCCCAAGTCCCTCTCCAGCACTCTTGGAGCCCTTTTAGGCACAGGAAGGGTCTCTGAGATCTCCCTTCACTTCTCCAGACTGAACAGCCTGGTCCATGATGATCCCATGTTCCTCTCATGGGACCATCCCATCAAGGACCATTTAGGACCCCAGCCTTCCTGCAGGGTTCTGGGGGGTGCACACAGCAGGGCCACCTGAGAGCACAGGGAAGTGCAAATATGTCACGAACAGTGGTGAAAAGGAAGATGTCTGCTTAAGGCAGATACCTCAGAGTGCTTCCCTGCAGCCTCAGTCTGGCCAGCTTTCTCTTGGGTGGATGTCACAGTCATGGTTCCCATCTGCTCCTACCCTGCAGAGACCCTGCAGAGCTGGATGAGAAACAGCAGGAGGGTAAATTTAGATAAAATATGGTGAAGGAATTGTCCCCTGTGAGGGTGGGGAGGCCCTGGCACAGGGTGCCCAGAGAAGCTGCCCTTGGATCCCTGGAAGTGTCCAAGGCCAGGTTGGACAGGGCTTGGAGCAGCCTGGGACAGTGGAAGGCGTCCCTGGCCATGGGGATGGAATGGGACGAGCTTTATTTTTGCCTCCAGCCCCAAGCAGTCTGGGATTCTGTGACTGAGCTCTGCTGAGGGCATGGCTGGGGCACACAGGCAGAGCAGAAATGCCACCTCAGAGGTGCTGGAGACACAGAATCCTCATCAGTGCAGCCCTGGAGGCTTGGAGATGGCCACTGGCAAACAGCTTTGATTAGAAATTAATCAGCATCTGAAAGCAAAGTGTGATATTTAATAAAGGGTGAGGAGCTGCAGCAGAGCCCAGGGACCAGGCTGTCAGAGCCACAGCTCTGAGGCACAGCACGAGGGAAGGGCTCCCATCCCCACCCAGCCAAAGGACAGGGCTGACAGAAGGTCACAGCTGCTGCTCAGGACACATCCAGACCCCAAAGGCACTGGGGAAATGCTGCCACCCTACATGACATCCATAGTCTACTGTCCCTGAGTCTCCCAGGAATTTAGAAACATTTCTCAGTGTTACCCTGGGGGTGCTGGTAAGCCACATGCTCTGCCCCAAACCTATTCCAGCTTCAGATCAGGTCTGAACTAAAAAAACATTATTGATTTTGGATTGCCACACCCAGATTTTGATGTCTAAACTGGCAGTAGCCTTTTAATAATGTTTTTGAGGCTCTTCCTTCACCAGATGAGAAAAAATAAACCTCTTTCAAGCAGCAACTGAGTATTTTGCTTAATGTCATAACTCAGGGAAGTGGAGTTTTAAAATACACATTTTTATCAGAGTTCCTGAAAGCAAGGGAGCATCCCTTCCTGATTCTTGTATGGGAGGAGGGAATGGCCAGAGAGGGAGATAGGATTTTGCTGTCAAGGAGCCAGGTCTAGTGAAAACTCAAGCAGGTACCACTGCAGTTCTGCAGACAGCAGTGTCCCACCTCCAGCTCCAAACCACAGACTAACTGGGATGCTGAGAGAGAGGCCATGCGTGCCACACACTGAGCTGCTGTGATCCCAGAGGAGCAGTAGGATGCTCATCTCCTGCAAGAACAACAGCATGGGCAGTGTTGCCCTGTTTTTGAAAG
>VZTR01025975.1:0-10694 GCA_013400775.1 Chaetops frenatus
GGCCACACTTCCTGAGTTTGCCTTTGTTGTGGAGACGATGTTAAAAGCCTTGCTGAAGTCCACATAGAGCAATATCCACTGCTGTCCCCTCATCCATCTATCCAGGCAGTTGTTTCACTGTGGAAAGCAATCAGATTGGCCACTCATGATGTCCCTTTGCTGAATCCCTGCTGACTCCATCCTGATCTCCTTCTTGTCATCTGTGCGGATAGAGATGACCTCCAGAATGAGGTGCTCCATCACCTTTCGAGGGATTGAGGTGAGGTGGACTGGCTGGTCATTCCCCGAGTCCTCCTTCTTGCCATTTGTGAAAGGGGTGATATTTGCTTTTTTCCTGTTCTCAGGCACCTCCCCTGATCCTCAATGACCTTTCAAAGTGGCCCAGCTATGGTGTCCACCAACTCTTTCAGCATTTCATAGATGCATCCTGTCAGGACCCATGGACTGGTTAATGTCAGGTTTGCCTAGGGGTTCTCCAATCTAATAATCCTTGACCAAGGGAAAGTGTTCCTACCAACACGACTCTACCCTGGTCTCCTAGTTCAGAGATTCCTGAGGGCTGGCCTTGTCTCTTCTATGATTTTTAGTCTTAATGTACCCTGATTTCAGGATATATGAACTGATTAATTCTGTAGAATAGAATATCTGAGACTTCACTTTCTTGTATTAAATTCTTTAGTAAACATATTAATAAGGAATATGCCTTCTTTCTCATACTAAGAATCATGCTTATGAGTACTAAAAATTTAGTGTCACTTTGCAGAATAGGGAGAATGACAGTATCATCATATTAAGATAGTCAGTCAAAAAGAATTCCCTACTGTCAGGTCTTCATACAGCTAAGCATGTCACAGTTAACTTGAGAGTATCTTGACAACTTTTTAAAGCTTACATACTGCTGAATGTTATTTTCTATTTCCTCAGATGCAGTATTTTATTTTATTTTATTCTATTTTATTTTATTTTAACCAAGTTATCTTGGTTTTGTGAATAAGACCATAAAAATTGTACTAGACACTAAAAACATCTGATAATTCTTTTTGTCATCAACACTATGTATTAATGACTTAGTAATCAATAGGAAACTTGAATTCTGTTTTGGAATTATTCTTAATCATCTTGAGGGGAAGCTCTCAAAGAGACTCAAGAAGGGCTCTGTCATGACTTAATGGAATTTACGAAGAAGGAATTGGGTGCTGATAGAGAGCAGAACTGGAAAGAGAAAAGTAAGAACAGTGACTGGGACTGGACAACTGGTCCTGAAGCCATGACTGGGGAAGGAGTCCTCCATATTGCTTGTTCATCCTGTTTCCATTTATGTGTTATGGGAAAGAGAAATTGCATCAGCAATAACCTGCTTAAGAGCACAACTCTATTTTAAACACCCTGTCCACCTGTTTTGTGAATGAATCAAAAACCCAAACAAAACAAAAGTCTATCAGGTGAAATATGAGTTTTGCCATCAGCAATCTTTGTCTTATTAGGTGCAGAACCCATACCTAAAACTAGAATTAACAGGTTAAATTGTCGTGGAATTATTGTGTTATTCTGCACAAGGAACAGCATTTTAAAAGCCTGTAATGTACTTTATGCTGACAAGTTTCATGGTATTTACAAGGGATAGAAAAATGCAAATACAAAGGGTAGAAAAATATCAAGTTCCTTTTTTGCCAAGACCCATCCTTTTGCTTTCATCTAATTCTACTGTTTCTGGCTTTGGGTTTTATTAATTCCTTTTTTATGTATGCCTCTAAACACCTGTATATCTCTTCATCTGTAGACTTTCCCCTCTGTTGCTGCTTCCTAAATTACAAACTCAGAAGGAGCTCTTTTACACCTCTGAGTGATGCCTTCTTCCAAAGTCTGCATAGCCCTATCTAAATCTCTTTCTCTTCAAATTGTTCTCTGACTTCTGTAATGTTTTCTTTTATCTTCCTTACGGTAGGTTCTATTTTGACCACTTATCTTTTCCTGGCATATGCAGAGAGAAGCATCTGACAATGCTAGACAGACATCCAGTATTCAGCTTACTGAACTTATTCAGTTGCTAACTCCAGAAATGCAAAAGGAGATTTGCTTGGCCCAAGATTTGAATATGTTTATTGAGATATTTATTAGGTCTGAAAAGGTAATTAGCTAGTTAGTTAGACAGGTCTAACCGTTTTCTTTAAGAAGTGCATATGCCAATCATGTCTGCTTCTGAAAGCTTATAAATTGCCTCTGCTGGCAAAGAAAATGATAGATTTCTTCTCTAAACCCTATGTGACTCAAGCTTATTGCAGACAGCTTATTGTGTCTTCTCAAAAAATAAATCTGATAGTGAATGTCATCCTGGATGGGTGGCAAGTATTAGAGCACAAATTTATGCACACAATAAAGTGGTATTTAAATACAGGATTAAATAATGCATTTTGTAACAATAATTTATCTTTTGGCTTACTAATAGCCTTTTAAAAAACAAGGTTGTAGGATGTGCACATGTGTGTGCTTGTGGCCTTATAATGAACTCTTGCCAATTTTTTTGCTGTGTGGTCTGGAGCATACATTTTCCTTTGCTTGAGTTTATTGAGTACTATGTAAACAAACACTCTTTAAAAAAATTGTTCTGAGAATGTTACTTTCTCAACTTTGCAACTGAACTTTGTCTTCTTGAGGCTGTAATATTGTTTGTGATGAGAGTCTATGCAGGAACAAAAAATAAACCCAAATCAAAACAACATAACAGCTTAACTGTGGTGACCACAGGCAGCTGTAACCCCACTGGAAAGGCACTCCAAGCGCAGAGCACCTGTGGGCAGTCTGTGCTAAGACTTCTCTTGGAACATTTAAACTACTCTGACTCAGAATCTCTCTCTTTTCCACAGTTGATTAATTTGTATAAGCTAAATGATGGTAGACATTTTGTATTTATTTAACAGGGACACACTAGAAAGCATACCAAGCAGGGAGAATGTATCAGGGTGCAGGGAGGGACAGGTGCTCCCTGCACCCACAGAGGCAGCCACGTGGAAGCAGAGGGAGGCAGCCCCTACCTAGGCTTCAGGCAGGGACCTGGGTGGGCAGGGCAAGGCTGTGACATCAGCCCAGAGGCTGGGCAAGGGAGGGCTGAGGGAGGCTGGTGATCAGCTCTGCTGCAGCATCACTGGGGCCAGAGCTGGTGGCCCTGGAGGCTGACATAGGATCCTGGGCACAGGTTGTGGAGAGCCGCAGCAGCAGGCTGAGCAGTTCTGGTAAGGTCTGTCAGTGCCATGAGGGTCCTGAGAGAATAGAAAGTGGGCTTTAATTGTATTTAAAATAAAAATAAATAAATATGAAGGTTTTTAGGAGGGGAGGAAAGTCCAAAGACAGTTTTTTCAACTACTTTTCTTGTAACTACTGAATTTCAGAGTGAAACTAGATGAAGTATTTCAAAAGCCAGATAGATTCAGTATTCACGCAATTATTTTACTCATTTAGAGAGTCATCTTGACCTTAAATTAGGAAAGCATAAATAGGAATATATATGAAGAGATCAGAAAATAATACAAGAAGTACTGTGTCAAAATCTAATTATGTATCAAGTTTGTGAATTACAGATTAGTATTTCTTTACTATGGGTCACAGTTCACAATCAATGGTATACTGTGGTTGTAGAAAAATTCTCTGCAAGTGGCAGACATACATAAAATTATACAATGCTGTATAGCAACTTACCGTATATGGTATTCCTTTACAAGAGAGCATCAAAATAAGAGCTTATGTAAGTTCTACATTTATAAAACTGTAGTCGCTATACAAAGAGAAAGATACCTGCTCTCTAGCAATTTACAAGTTTGTCTTAATTCTAACCATTCAATCACAGAACAGCCCTGGCTGGGAGGGCCCTCAAAAACTCTCCTGATCATCATGGGAAAGGGAGCTTGGAATACACAGCATCCTGTCCAATCATATCTTGAAAAAACCTTCTAGTGATGGAGAATTCATCATGTCCCTGGGGAGATTGTTCCACTGAACAATATATCACTGTAAAAAAATTTCTGTCTTCTGTCAAAATGAACCCTCCCTTAATCCAACTTATATCCACTGACCCTTGTCTTCTCCATGTGGCTCCAGGAGAAGTGAGAGCCTCTGTCATCTTTGCAGCTGCCTTTAAACTCACCATCTCCAAAAAACAAAACTCATCACCTTTCTCTGTCATACTGAATATAATCACAGAACAAAAGACAGCTGTGCTTAGTGATTATTATCTTGACATACCATCGTATCTACAATAAAACTAAATTCTGTCCTGATGAATTCCAATTTCTTCTCTGTATGTCATGGTGAAACAGGTTTTATTTACTGTATACAGGAAAAAAATATTTGATAGTACAAAATGTCCTCAATCAATAAAGTGAGTTCCAAAACACTCAAAAGCTGATGACTGAGTTATGCCCTGGACATTTTTAGATTAGTCCTAGATTATTATAGCCCTACCCAGTAAAATGAGACACTTATTTCTTTCATTATTTGAGCCACAGCGTCTTTCATTTCTTTCATTTTAAAGTGAGGTAGGTGATTATTTTCTTCTTAGTGGTAGTGGTAGTTGGTATGGTTTGTTGATGGCTGCTTTGCCCTCTTTCCCTATAGCTTCACAGAAGACATTAATCTTATGTACAAAGTCATGTGCTGAGTTCCAGCAGAAAGTCTAGACTGAAAAACTTCTATCTTATTTGTTTGTGTTTAGAAACTGTCATTATTTTGATGAAATGGAATCCTAATTTAAAAAAGAAAAATCTCTGAAAGGAAAAGACTTAAGTGTTTAAGATCAGGCACTTTAGTTAAGTGCTTTGCTGAATTAGGTCATGCAATAAGAAATGCAGATTAACTTGTGTCTATCACCAAGTGCTGAGAGCCTGTGCAGTAAATTTAATGTTATCAAATAGCTACATGTCTGTGCTCAAGTTCTGATTCACTCATTACAGCAATGGACAAATATATAATACACTCAAAGTGATGTGGAAGAAATAAGCTACATACCAAGAAAAATAATATTGGGTGTAGAACTGATCTATATGCACATGAATAAAATACAGACATCAGGGCTGAAATCTGCTGTTGTAAAATGGTGCGTATCAATGCTTGACAATGTAATTAGAAATTATAGATGGGGGTTTTGATTGCCCTTTATGCCTTGGCATGACAATCTAGGGTGTTGCTACAGAGAGTCCTCCTTTGGGAAAGGAAAATTATTTAACAGGGTTTTTTACATGGTAAATAAGCAACAAGTCATGTAGATAGAGTTCTTAAAATGTTTTGTTCTCATATAAATTCCAAAGACAGATGTCAAAAGCAGGAGAATTTACTGTATTGGTAGCATTGTACATACAATATTAGAAATTATTGCTTAGAAATCACATAGACTAATACATTTTTATTACTTCTGTGATACATGTTTCACAAGTAGAAAGCATGTCAGACAGATACGTGGAAAATCATTTTGGGAGCTATATTGTATATGGCATGCACAGATTCCCGTGGGATGTCTTCAATAGAGTTAATTTACTTCCATGACAATAAGTTATATTTTAAACTTCAACAATTTCTTACTATTAAAACATGATGCTGTTGAGAAGTGCTATTATTGAAGTCTGCTTCAATGGTATTGAAGACATTATTACTATCACTTCATGGTAAAACATGATGGAGAAAAATAAATTCTGTAGAATAATCTTAATATCCGTAATATTTTGAACTAAGAGAGAAAACAGTGAAATTTATGGCATCCAAATTCAGAGAAGAAAATTTAAAACTGTACTACATTAACCATGGTTAAAAAGAAAAACTCCAAGATTTGTGTCATACAGATGGTAGTCTCTTTCATAGACTTGAAGTTAAGAATTATAAGTGTTCAAACCACCCCAACTCCTGTTACCTCTGGCAGCTGCAAATGCAGTTAGTATTTGACCAATCTGTTTTAATTTCCTGGTCCAAGCAAACATAGTCCTGTGTTTACAGCTTACAGTTTTTAAAGATTTTTGGCATACTTCATTGTTCTTTCTTCACATCTTGCAGATGTTCATGCTGAGTTTTTCATTCTGTAAGGAAAATATAATTTATGAAATAACTCAGCAAATATATAAATAGATCATCATGCAGAAAACCACAAACAAAAAACCCCTCCCCACCCCAGATAATAGACTTTCAGTGGAAGATGCTGATCATAGCAAAATACTTCCATGAATACTGTAAATAATCACCTTTGCTTAATAGTCTGAAAAACTACATATCTACCTTTTAATTGCCATATCATAGCATATTCTGATGAATTTATGCAGGTTTCAGTCATCCTACATTTTCAGCTATTCATCCCAGATTCTTTTATTCCTTCAGACTGAAGTAGCACTTGACTTCAGTCATGTTTTTTATCAGAACTGTGAACTTCTTTGAATGTAGAAGAACAATTTTAAAACTTTTTTTGTTACGTCAAAGCATTATGAAATTATAGGTTTATGAGGGAGAGAATTGTTCCTTTGGCAGGGACCTCCAATTACCTAGTCAAATTCTGTGACAATTTAAGGGCTGACCATAAGATGAAGTATGTTATTCAGGGCATTGTCCAAATGCCTCTTAAACATTGACAGACTTGCGGTATTGACCACCACTCCAGGAAGCCTATTCCAGTGTTCTGTCAGCCAGTCAGTAAAGAAATTTTTCTTATATCTAGTCTGAACCTTCCTTGACACAGCTTTGAACCATTTCCACATCTCCTGATGCTGAAAACCAGGAAGAAGAGCTCAGCAACCCCTTTTCCAACATCACAAGAGAACAGTTTTGAAGGTGCACAATACTGACCTTTTGGAAATTGAACTTATCATTAACTTTAATAATTAAAATTGCCTATCCCACCTTCCCAGGTACCCTGGCATGAGGTATGAGGCTTTACGAGTGGATCTGGATAATAACGATCACAATGGTTTATCCAGCGTGGAAGTGTTGTCAAAGTTTAGTCAGCCTACACCCAGAATCTAAACTCTTCAGAAAGGATAGGAAAGAAAAAAGAGATGGTGATGTAGCCCTGTATGTTAGTGAGTGTTTTGAATGCCTAGAGCTCAGTGATAGGGTGATGGTAGGGCCAAGTGTTCATGCACAAGCATCGGAGAGAAGGCCAACAAGACATATATCCTGGCAGGAGTATATTATAGACCACCCAACTAGGATGAAGAGGCAGATGAAATAGTCTGTAAGCAGCTGGGAAAACCCTTAAAATCACTGACCCTTGTTTTCATAGGGGACTCCAACATACCAGATACCTGCTGGAAATGCAACACAGCAGAAAGGGAACAGCCCAGGAGGTTTCTGAACTGTGTGAAATATGCCCTGATATTCCTGACACAGTGGGTGAGGCAGCCAGCCAGGGAGGGTGCCCAGCTGGACCTGCTGCTTGTGAGTCGAGGATTAGTGGGAGATGTGGTGGTCAGAGGCCATCTTGGGCACAGAGACCACGAAAGGAGAGCTTTCTATTCTCGGAGCTGTAAGGAGGGCGGTCAGCAGAACTGCCAGAACTGCTGCCCGGGACTTGCAGGGGGCAAACTTTGGTCTGTTTACAGGACTGGTTGATAGCGTTCCTTGGGAGTTGGTCCCAAGGGGTCAAGGGAGTGTGGGAAGGCTGAACACTGTTTGAAAAAACAGTCTTGAAGGTGCAGGCAGGCTGTTCCCATGTGCTGAAAGAAGAGCTGTCTGGAAGAAGACTGGCCTGGCTGAACAGAGCTTAGGCTGAACTCAGGAGAAAAAGGAGAGTTTATGACCTTTGGAAGAAGGGACAGGCAGCTCAGGAGGACTAAAAATATGTCATGAGGTTATGCAGGGAGAAAATTAGAAGGGCCAAAGACCAACTAGAACTGCCACAAAAGACAACCAAAATTTTTTCTAAAAATACATTCTCTACAAATGGGGGCCAAGAAGTATGTCCATTGGTTGGTGGGGGGGCAGGGGGGTGTAACATAATGACAAAGGATAAGGAAAAGGCTGAGGTATTGAATGCCTTCTTTGCCTCTGTCTTTAAGAGCAAAACCAGTTGTCGTCGAGGTACCCAGCACCCTGAGCTGGAAGATAGGGAATGGGGCAGAATAATCAAAGGGGAAATAGTCATGACCTGCTACACCACTTAATATACATGAGTCTCTGAGGCTGGATGGGATCCACTCAAGGGTACTGAGAGTGCTGATGGAAGTGCTCACAAGCCACTCTCCATCATCAACCAAAAGTCCTGGCTAACTGGACAGGTATCAGGGGACTGGTAGCTTGGAAACTACCAGTTTCCAAGATTGGTAGTCTTGGTAGTGACAGGAAGTTTGGAAANTTTTTCTAAAAATACATTCTCTACAAATGGGGGCCAAGAAGTATGTCCATTGGTTGGTGGGGGGGCAGGGGGGTGTAACATAATGACAAAGGATAAGGAAAAGGCTGAGGTATTGAATGCCTTCTTTGCCTCTGTCTTTAAGAGCAAAAGCAGTTGTCGTCGAGGTACCCAGCACCCTGAGCTGGAAGATAGGGAATGGGGCAGAATAATCAAAGGGGAAATAGTCATGACCTGCTACACCACTTAATATACATGAGTCTCTGAGGCTGGATGGGATCCACTCAAGGGTACTGAGAGTGCTGATGGAAGTGCTCACAAGCCACTCTCCATCATCAACCAAAAGTCCTGGCTAACTGGACAGGTATCAGGTGACTGGTAGCTTGGAAACTACCAGTTTCCAAGATTGGTAGTCTTGGTAGTGACAGGAAGTTTGGAAATGGGACACTCATTTACAAAAAGGGCTGGAAAGAGGATCAAGGGAACCACAGACCAGTCAGTCTGACCTCACTGCCAGGGATGGCCACGAAGGAGATCACCCTGAGAGCAGTCATACAGCATGTGCAGAACAAGGGGATAAGGCCCTGCCAGCCTGGGTTTCCCAGAGGCAGGTCCTGCTTGACCAACCTGATCTCCTCCTATGATGAAGCAACTCAAGTGGATGAGGAGTTGTACACATGGACTTCAGAAAAGTCTTTGACACCATCTCCCACAGCACTTTCCTGGCAAAGCTGGCAGCCCATGGCTTGGACAGGTGCACTCTTTGCTGGGTTCAGAACTGGCTGGATGTGTGTTTTGTAGGCTGGAAATGGTTTTCTAAAATGCCTGTTTAGCTTATTTTCACTGGTTGTTGAAGAAAAGGGAAGGCAAATCTTCTTCACTACCACACTATAGGAGAAAAAGAAATACAGTGTGCATTCCTGACATAGACACTTTGTAGTGCAGGAGGTTCCCACACTCTACTGCTTTGAGTGGGAGGTTGAATTGTGTTGGAATTCCTACCTGAGTGACATACCATGACCCTCTGATCCACTGGTAACAGCTGTACTCTTTCTTCAAGCTCAACTTAACTCTTTGCTTCCATTTACAAATATTGAATTCCACATGGCAATGTGGCTGCATTTTGAAGCCAGTGGCTGCTGAAAATTAAACTCTTAAAAGCCCTGACCAAAGAAGCAGAAGGGGGTAGCTCCACTCAGGTTTTGGTTGTGTTGCGGACTAAGCAGTCCTTTTCACAATGGAAGAGGGAAGCTGACAGCAGAAAACCCCAATATTTTTGTCCTGTCTAAGGAGTTCCTTTGCCTTGATTTAGCAATTACAGCTTCATGATTCAGTCCCTTAAGGGGCCAGCTGCTCCTCTGAAGGCAGGAAGGGTTTGATGCCCCCATCACATGAGATTCTTCCTTCTTCCTTTAACTGCTGCCTGAAGCCTCCTTTGACAACGGTGTGTGCTGAATTGTACTCCAAAGAACAGAGAAACTGGCATTCAAATTTGCAGACCAAAGCCTGGTTCAAGGTTAAAATAGTTACATCCTGCAGATCTTGCAGTTTTGTGTGTCAGGAGCTTTCTATAGTTATTTCTAGTGCAGTCAAACTGCTGCATTAAACACGTGTATGAGGCAAAGGATCACTTACCCGGACACTCCCTGAGAGTCTTGTGTGCATCTGACTGTGAGCCCACGTGAGTGACAGGGCTGGACAGACAAGAAGAGTGAGGCAGGAAATTGGGAACAAACAGGCCGGACTTTCATCAGAGTTGAACTTGACTGCACTGGCTGCAGTCCATTACTGTATCTTGTTAAGCCCACAAATATATCCCTGGAAAGTTGCTGTACTTTTCAGCAACACCGACTTACTATTAAAAATCTGCACTGCTGTGGGATAAAATGTGTACTGTGGGTATCTAAACATACAGATCTTCTGAGTATAGTGATGAGGGTTGTACCTCAGACCTCAGCAGACTGTAAAGGTTTGTGGCATGTCTCTATGGTATGGCTTGACTACTAGAGATTCTTCACCAGAATATGTGCCTGCAGCAGTATCTCCAATTATGACAGGCACTTCATCTTCTGTCTAAGCAACAAGTGTTTCCAGTTACATGTGCCAGAAGGTACTATCCATGGACTTTTCTCATCACTGAATGGTATGGTTTATATGAATTGATACTGCTCTCTCTCATTTTGTCCTGACAGTACACAGAGGGAAATAGTATTGTCTGGCTCTCCCTGAGTACACACAGATGTTGTGCTGATTCAGTTGGGACCTATGGAGGTAAAAGCATTGGCTACCAGAAAGCACAATGCATCTATAATTATCCTGATACAATCTGTGGCTATCTAAAAGGTTCCATGTTCGTCAGATGACTTGCTGATTACTA
>VZTR01025978.1:7534-72075 GCA_013400775.1 Chaetops frenatus
GATGGAAGGAAGGAAGGAAGGAAGGAAGGAAGGAAGGAAGGAAGGAAGGAAGGAAGGATATCTTTCCCTGTGTCCTCCTCTTTGCTGTCAGTCCATACTTCAGGTTTTGAACCCTCCTGACAAACCAGGAGCACCTCGGGTCCATCTGCTGCTGCCAGGAGAGACTTCCTTAAAACCAGGCAGTCCCCCTGATCCCAGAGGTATTCCCAGCCTCCCTCACACTTCCAAAGATCCTTTTCCACGGCTTGGAGTCAGAGGAAGTTTGAAGGGGGTTTAACAACCATTTGCAGTTAATTTGGTGAAGCCTCTCCAGGTAATTGGCACTGGGGGCACTCCCAGCACTCTTGGGCTCTGCCTGGCACCCTGAGGGCACAGAGTCACTGACACCATTAAGTGTCCCAGACAATTTAAAATTAAGCGAAAATAAATGTAATTAGTTATTACAGTTTATTAGCAGCTCGTATCCTTCGGCAGATCCTGTCTTTATTCGGTGTTTAATGGGATTAATTATTCCTTTAGCAGGCATGTGACAGCCAAGAGCAGTGGAGGCCCACAGCTGGGACTCAAATGTTCTTTCTGTTGCTCCTTCATTTTACACCCCCTTTTTTTTTTTTTTTTTTTTTTTTTTAAAGAGGGACATTTTTTCAGGCCACTTCTTGACGATTTTTTGGTTTATTGGCAGAGGGAATGGATAAGTTGTTGGGACAGGAAGCAGGTACTGGCTGCTGCTTTAACTCACCCAAACCATCTGGGATTCTCAGGTCAGGCAGGATCAGCCACAAAACCCACTGGGGGAACACTGGAAATCCAGAAGTTTCTTAACCAAAATGTCCCATTCTGCCCCATCCTTGTGCAAATTGGCCTCTGCTTCATCCCAAAGGGCTGGAGAGCTCCAGCAGACCCTGAACTTCCTAACTCAGGAGAATGGGTAAGATGATGAAATACCAGAGAAAAGTAAGGGCCTTGTGGCATCTGTGTCCAAAAGTTGAGTGCAAACAACAAAACAAACTCCATTCTGCCTCATCTTCATTTATTCCTGACAGGTCAGCAAACAACAAACTCTCCAGACAGGACAGCAGGAAGGGAGAGCAATAAAAGCAAAGGAGGGCACATGGCTGCCTCCAGAGCAGGGTCTAAAAGGCTGAGCAGGGAGAGCCAGGAGGTTTTTAAAGATTCATTTGCCCACACTTTGCTCAGCTCCTCAGCAAAGAGAAAGTGTCATTTGGCAAACTGCCCCAGCCCTGGCTTGGTGTTTGTCATTATTGCAAACTCCATCCTTCCTTGAGAGGGCCCTGGGGGAGTTTAGAGAGCCGAAAAAAAGCTCATTAGAGGTGCAGACACTGCAGATCAGCACTGCAGAGGGGCTGAGATCCTCCTGGACACAACTGGAGGCAGGTGTGGGGGGCTCTCCAGCCCTGGGGAAGGGCAGAGGAAGAGGAGGGAGGCAGGCCCAGGTGTCAGCATCAACCTCCCAACCACAGCAGTGGGGTGGTGCAAACTGGAGGCAGTGCCAGGATCTCACTGCAAGGGGCTCAGTCCTGCTCTTCAGGGCTGGAAACATCAGCTGTGGGTTCAGCTCCAGCTCAGGGCATCTCTTAAGTGTTCACCTTGAGGCTTCTCCTGGTGCCCAGCTGCCCTCTGGAGGGGCAGCTGCCCTGGGACCTTCCTGCACTGACCCTGAGGAGGTTCCTGCCACTCTGAACTTCCCTGAGTGTCCCTGGGGTGCTGAGTGAGCCTGGCACCTGCTCTGCTCACCTTGCCTGGCTGCTGTGGGACTGTGTCCTCCCTCCCAGGACACTGTCCCCACCTGTCCCGTGCCACTCCTGCCTCCCAGATTATTCCCTTTGTGTGACAGCCAGGGTTCAATCCCTGCCCAGATTGCTCATTTAAGGGTTGGATTCCAGATCGCTGTGGCTCCCTTCCAACCCAGAATATTCCATGATTCTGTGTTTCACTTGCAGACCTGAGTCAGGCTCAGCATCCTCAGAGCCTGCTCTGGGAGCTGCTTCCATCACCACCCTCCCCTGGTCTGCTGCTCTGAGCTGCTTTAATTGATTGACTGCTTAATGAAGCTCTGCATTTCCCCCTCCCACTGCCCTGGGCGTGATGCTGTGCTGCACGGGCTGGCTGTGATCTGCCAAGGTCACTTTGGAGGGACATCACTCACCAGGCAAGGAGAAATGCCAGGGTGCTGAGGAGCAGTGAGCCAGAAAGCAACGATGGCAGGTTCCTGTTTCAGCCACATGAGCCCCAGCCTGGGCTGGAGGGGAGCTTGTGCACAGCCCAGCTGCTCAGAGGGCACATCTGGAGCTCAGAGGGCACATCTGGAGCTCAGAGACAGCCTGGGGGCACCTGAGCCTCTGGGCTGCGGTGCCACACTGGGCTGGGAGCTGCCAGGGATTCCTTGGGAAGAATTCCATCACCTTCTGGGTGTTTCGGTGGGAGCTGTCCCTGCCCATGGGAAGGAAGGGGAGCTGGATGAGCTTTAAGGCCTCTTCTGACCCAAACCACTCCATTGTCGCTGTCGAGTCCAACAACACAGAACAGACTCCACTACATTCATCAAGGCAAAGAGAGAGATTTTATTAAGAATTCACACTCCAATATATAACATAGATGGTGGAAAACAAAACCCCATTGGGTAAAAGGTATAAACAATTATCTCAACCAATTAGAGAGACTCTCAGGTACAGCCTGGCAGGTGCAAGGTGCTGCTGTCTCATTGTTTAACATTCTTTGTGCATGGATTCATGTTGCATTCATGTGCAACATCTTTGTTGATGTTAAGCTGGTCTTGAAAACAGAGAGTTGTTTTAGATTCACTGCTTGAGAGCTTCTCACCAGCACTGTTTCATGGTTTTCACAGATTTTCTCTGTTCCAAGCCTGTTTCTGCCATGACACTCCATGATTCTGGGATTCTATGGCTCTGTGACTCCATGAATCCACGACACTCGTGGCTGTATCTCAGCTACTCTGTAGATCAGTTCCAGAAGTGCTCCAGCTTCGGGCTTGGCTCCCCCACTGAAGCTGAGACCCAGGAATAAATTATTTCAGCC
This sequence comes from Chaetops frenatus, assembly GCA_013400775.1. Classification (NCBI taxonomy): domain Eukaryota; kingdom Metazoa; phylum Chordata; class Aves; order Passeriformes; family Picathartidae; genus Chaetops; species Chaetops frenatus. The sequence goes on from VZTR01025978.1 coordinate 10,592, forward strand.
CCAGCAGTGGCAGCTGAGGTGGATGTGGCAGCGAGAGCTCATTCCTTTGGGAGCAAGGTAATTTCAGATCTCTTCAAACAGCAAATGAGGTGTCCTTTTAGGAAGAGATAACCAGTAAAATGATAACATTTCCTAGAAGACAGCAAAATGCAAATAATCTTGGCAGTGCACGTGGTGCAGGCAATCCACCTTCTCTCTGTGCACTCCAGAGTCACGTGGAGATGTTTATTCACTCCTGGTACTTCTGTAAAAACATTTTGTTCTGTTCTCCTGCTCCCTGTTGTTTGATTTTCCCACTTTCTGTGCCCCAGCAAGACCCGGCCTCAGCCACTGCCCTGGGCCATCAGGATGTGTCTGGCTGTGAGCTGGGCACACACAAACTCTGCTCATGTCCAGGCTCAAAATCCTGGGCTCTGAGGAGTGCTTTATCCAATATTTATGTTTCTCTGAGATGTGAGAGGTCACTCAACCTGACAGAACTGAAGCCTCTGCCTGTGGGAGGGGGGTTCTGCTGCAGCATCAGCAGAAAGTAAATGAGCTCCCAAATGAGAGTTCAGAGAGTTCTGGCTGTCATTTCCATACAGTTTTGGACTCTGCTCGAGGTTTCTTCCTTCAAGGGAGGAGAAGTTGCTGCAAGTGTCTGCTCAGCACCAGGCTGATGCTGGAATAGAGCACCAGGGGGATCAGTGTTTGCTGCAGCTGCAGGGAGGCCTCCCTGGCCATTCCTGCTGATCTGGACAGCTCAGGAACAAAACCCCTGCCCAGAGCAGCAGAGCAAAGGTGAACCCTCCATTTTCCACCTGGATTGTTCCCACCCTTCCCTCCCTCTGCAGCTGTTCAAGCAGCTGGACTAGGCAAGTCCTGCAATTCACCTCCATCCTCCCTGCCAGGACCTGGAGCACAGAGAGCTTAAATGAGACCTCCAAGGTCACAGGAGAGGAAAGGTGCTGATTTCAGCTTCCCCTCCCCAGCACTCAGCTGCCTTCAGGCTGCTCACAGGAGGTTCAATGAAAAAAAAAAGAGCACCCCTGAGGAGCTCAGCTGGTAAAAGTGAGCAGAGTAAAAAGGCCAGATAAGATCCAGGATAAACATTTGTGATCAGGAGGCACTTCAGAGCAAACCATCTGCTTGCCTGGAGCAGGGACAGATTCCCCTGTGCTGGGACAGAGTCACTGAGGGGCTCTGTTCCCACAGGGGCTCGGTGCCTTTCTGGGAGTGCTGGAGTAAGCAGGAGAGCAGCCCGAGGCTGGCAGGCAGGACACAGCCTGAGCAGGGGCTGCCACTCTGGAGAGGCAGCTGGGGGAGCAGCAGGGTGTCCCCAAAGGGCAGGAGCTGCTTGTTGGGCTGGCTGAGCCCCACCTGCAGCACCTGCAGGGGATGGGGCACTGGCACTGCCTCCTTCCAGAGCTGCTGGGATCTGCCTGGAGCCCGGGATGTGAGCTGGGTTTTGCTGGGCTGGGCTTTGCTGAGCTGGGCTGATCCCTGCTCCAGCTGCTGATGGCTTGGGTTTGAAATTTCACATTTTCCCAAACCCTGCAGTGCTCAGGGTGGGACTCTGCAGGGTTTTGGAGCCTGGGAGCTGCTGCTCTCTCATGTTCACATTGACATAACAAAGCCTCTCCCAGCTGCTCTCCAAGGACACCCAGACTGTCCTGGGCCCAAAATGTGCAACCCAACACCTTGAGAAGGGAGGGTGAGCTTGGGGAAATGCCATCATTAGCTCAAGTTTGAATTGGGGAATTGATGCTGATCTGCAAATGGAGCAAAGCTCTAAAGGTGTGAAGAACTGGTGACTCGGGGCCCATCTTGGGGTGCATTGTGAGAGCAGCCTCTGGCTCCCCAGGCTGAGCCTGTGAAGGCCTTTCAGATAAATCTCCACCTTTATTCCCTCCCTCCTGCCTGGTCTCTGTTTCTAGGGAGCCACTTCAGGCATCACTGCTGCTGCAGGGCTCAGGGTCAGTCACACCCTGCCTGTGACAGTGGCAGCCCTGGCAGGCTCCAGCTGCACCAGCTTCACTCCCTTCCCTCTTTGCACCTTGCTGAGGACAAGGGAGTTCAGCCACACCACTTGGGTCTCTGGAGCTGTAGGTGTTGGGAATGGACAGGAGACCCACTGGAAGATGATTCTTCCTGAGCTTCAAAGCCAAAGAAAGCCAGGGATGCTTGCAGTTAAAAAGAAATTGGGAAAGGAAATCCCAAAAGATTTCGGAGTTGCTCTGGGTCTCTGGCTGTAGAGAGCTTTTCAATGAAGAGGTGGGAGAGCATCACATTTTCCCTCTTGACCACTTCCAGCCTTGTCCTGAAATCCCTGAGGTGCCATAAATGTGGAATTGTGCTTCAGGGGTGGCACCACTCCAGAGCAGCTCTACCTAACCCTGGCTCCCAGGCCAAAAGCACCTGTGGAGCAATTTCCACACAATTTCTACTGCCCAGAAAATATTTTTGCTCTATTTGTGCTAAAACCCAGCAGAACGATTTTTAGGGAAGATTCAGCACAAGGCTTGTTCACGTTCAGGAGGGAACGAGGTGAGAAAATGATTATTTTCCCCTGCAGATTGTTGCCAACCTGTCCAGCCACCTCTGCAGCCCCTTAAACAATTTCCACACTTATCCCAGGGCCTGCAGCAAGGTGTTAACCTGAAGGCAATGGTGTGGGCAGCAGAAGTGGTTCCACATTTATCCAAGGAGTGAAAGGGCAGAACCACCTGGGATGCCCCTTGAACGAGCAAATGTGGCGTGAAGGAGCACACTGAGCTCTCACCGGGGGATTGCACAGCACAGGAAAGCAGGAGCTGCTTTTCAATTCCCCAAAATTGCAGCTGAAGCCATCAGCCACAGCTCAGTGAGCAGTCTGAGTGTGAATGGCACTGCAGGACACATGGCAGGGATGGGGATCTGTGTCTCCTGTCACTTTTGGAGCAGTCTGGCCATGCTTGGACAGCACAGCCAGGGAATTCTGTCCCCAGAGCCCATGGGGCAGTGCCCAGCGTGCCACAGGAACTACAAACAGCTCAGGGATGGCTCTGCCCTGCCAGGACCCAGCCTGGAGGGTCCTTGTCGCTGTCGAGTCCAACAACACAGAACAGACTCCACTACATTCATCAAGGCAAAGAGAGAGGTTTTATTAAGAATTCACACTCCAATATATAACATAGATGGTGGAAAACAAAACCTCATTTGGTAAAAGATATAAACAATTATCTCAACCAATTAGAGTGGCTCTCAGGTACAGCCTGGCAGGTGCAAGGTGCTGCTGTCTCGTTGTTTAACATTCTTTGTGCAGGTTGATGCTAAGCTGGTCTTGAGAACAGAGAGTTGTTTTGGATTCACTGTGTGAGAGATTCTCACCAACCCTGTTTCATGGTTTTCACAGATTTTCTCTGTTCCAAGCCTGTTTCTGCCACGACAGGTCCTGGCAGGGCAGGAAACACCTGGAGCCTCCCTGCTGTGGGCAGGGCAGGGCAGGGCAGCAGGGGGGGCTGGGGAAGGATTCCCTGGGAATCACCCTCTGCAAGGAGCCCAAAAGGGACAGGGTCACCTCTGCACCCCGGGGCTCCTGGGCACACTGGGACCAGTCCAAACTGGACATGGCTGGTCCCAATCCAGACTGGGCAGGGTGTCCCTGCTGGTCCCAGTCCAAACTGATCAAGGTGTCCCAGCTGGTCCCAATCCAAACTGGGCACAGTGTCCCTACTGGTCCCAGTCCAAACTGGACATGGCTGGTCCCAACCCAAACTGGTCAGGGTGTCCCAAATGATCCCAGTCCAAACTGGGCATGGTGCCCCAGCTGATTCCAGTCCAAACTGGGCACAGTGTCCCTGCTGGTCCCAGTCCAAACTGGACGTGGCTGGTCCCAACCCAGACTGGTCCCAGTGTCCCAGCTGGTCCCAGTCCAAACTGGTCCCAGTATCCCAGCTGGTCCCTTCCTGGTGTCCTGAGCCCTGCACACAGGGGTTGTATCCACAGGCTCACAGCTCCAGGAACCTCTGTGTCCCTTCCCAAGGCTCTGGCCACGCTCTCAGACCTCCTCAGCTCCCACAGGTTCTGGTCCCTTTCACTTGGTGTTTTTGGCTCCCCAGTGCTCCAGAAAGTCTGGTCATCGTGGGGACCTCAGGTACCAGGAAGGATGGAGAGAGTTCCCACAGATTTTAAGTCTTGCAAATATTCCCAGAAGCTGGAATTTCTCTGATTTCTCTCACTCTGGAGACTTGTCTGGGTTTTTTTACCCAATCCTGCCCCTTGACTGCATCTCCTCGTTGATACTGCTGGGTTTGCAGAGCTTGTTTCCCATCAATAATTGATAAATGCTCCCCATTAATTCCTCTGGAACAGTATTCTCCTTTGCCAGGGGAACAGCTGCACACCAGACCCTTGACAGAATTCCTTTTAACCTCATTTCAGGAGCTCTGCTCTTGTTTAACAATAAACCACACACTCCATTTACTGCTAGTCTGTAAGTAACACTCCATGATTCAACTGAAATTTATTCCATTTCCCACTGGAGTGAGCCAGCTACTCCCCAGCCTATTTTCTCACAAGCCTAAGTGACAAATTAGCAAGGTTAAGCATTGTTTTAATTTCAAACAAAATAGGAGAGAACCCCTTGCAGAAGGAGCTGCAGGCAGGCTGCTGCTCTCATCTCAGAGTTGGAACTCTCATTTTTCCCAGTTCTCAGGGGTGGCTGAACAGGGTGGGGATTTACAGGAGGGTTTTATACCAGAAAGGGCTCTGGAGAAGCAACCTGAGGGGTGACAGAAGGCTCAGAGCTGAAGTGATGCTTTATTATTATTTTATAGGGGAAGGTGTCAGTGGACCCAAGCAGAGCATGGAAAGGGAAATCCTCCAGCCCTGAATTCCAGAGGAGCTGGGGGAGGCAGGGAAAAGTCTCCCAGGATGTCAGGAACTGCCCCACTCACCTGGCAGGCAGGGAGGGATGAACAGCAGCAGCTACACAGATTCAGGGGATCTGCACCAATTTCTTGGATCTGCAGGAATTTCTTGGATTTAGTTGAGGTTTTAGGGCGGGTTGGACTCGATGGTCTTGGAGGTCTCTTCCAGCCTGGTGATTCTGTGATTCTGTGATTCTGTGATCTGCATGAATTTTTTGGATCTGCACGAATTTTTTGGATCTCCAGGGGAAAGGGCCACCCCCAGGCCTTGGGACAGGGCAGAGGATGAGCTGCTCTGGGGACACCCAAGGGCACAGCCCTGGCTGCTCCTGGGGTCCCCTGGGCTCTGGTGAGGCAGCCCTTGCTCAGAGGGAGGAAGGAAAAAAAAAACTTTTAGGGAGGCACCAAGGCAGCAGGGAGCAGGATAAGCTGTCACTCCTTGTTTGGGCTGGGAGGGACATTAAATCCCATCCAGTGCCACCCCTGCCATGGGCAGGGACACCTCCCACTGTCCCAGGCTGCTCCAACCTGGCCTTGGGCACTGCCAGGGATCCAGGGGCAGCCACAGCAAATCTGGGCACCCTGTGCCAGGGCCTGCCCACCCTCCCAGGGAAGTCTGACAAGGTTTATTCATGCCTTGACAGGGATTTTCCTAGAGAAAAACTGGGAAAACTGCTGGAGAAATTTCTCCTCAATGCATTTTGTAGCCTCCAGAGGTCTGGTTTTATCTGGGTAGGGTTCGACATTTCTGCTACGAGATTCTTTGAGGTAAGAAGTGGATCTAGGAGCACCAGCTTTGCATGGAATGATCCAGAAGATTCCTGCCTCGAGGTCACTCAGGGCTGAATGAGATGTTTCTGTTTCCTGAATGCAACCTCTTCCCCTAAATAAAGATTTACAGCCACAGAATTCCAGGATGGTTTGGAAAAGGACCAGGGCAGGGACACTTTCCTCCATCCCAGGTTGTTCCAAGCCCTGTCCAGCCTGGCCTGGCCTGGGTCACTTCCACAACCTCTGTGAGCAACAATTTCAGATCTCAGCCTCAAAAATAAAAGCTCCAAAAAGAGGGAAATAAGAAACCGAAAGCAAGCCACCCCAAAAGCTGCTCAGGGGGTTGGAATGATCCCCTCCCTATTCCAGAGGATGCAGTGGCACCTGCACTCACTGCAGGCACCATTTGCACACCAAAGCATCAAGAAACTTCTCAGGCAATTTTCATTTTTTGCTTCTCCCAAACCCACAAATGAACCCAGCTGCAAAGGAGCTGCACAGGGCTCTGCTCTGCTGGAGAACATTCCTGAGGCTGAAATCCAGATTTTGCAGTGCAAAACTACTCCAAAACGAGCAGGGTTGGCAGATTTATTTTTAATTCTACATTTCTTTGAAGCTGCATTTTTTAAAAATCTTTTCATCCCCCATTTACTCTGCTAGTAGAGAGTATTTCCGTTTTTTTCCCCTTTTGCCTTTTCCAAATCCTGGCTGGTTTTTGGTGGCAGAGTGACAAGAGAGCTTTGAAACTGCACAGTCCTGCCAGTCTCCCAGTGCTGGCGAAATTTTGCAGGAAAATAGGACAGTGGAAATAAAAATTGCAAAAAGGTAAGGGAAAAAAAGAAGAATTTTGTGATGCTTAAAAATGTAAAAATCTTCCCTAACAAAAAAAATCCCCCAACAGGTGGTTTTGAAGACACTGACCATTGTGAAAGAAAAATCACCTGGGCTGGTTTTACTGAGAAAATATTAATTTTTTTTTGGCTAGTTTTCCTAATCTCTGAGGCATCCAGCACACCAGTGGGTCAGGAAATGTTTTTTTTTGTTGTTGTTGTTTTTTTTTTGCCTGGGGTGATTCCAGATGTCTCTGTGGCGAGCCTGGACCTTTCTGACTGCTGGGCTGAGGTTTGGACACCAGGAAAATCCTGCTCTGGGAGATTTTCCCTCTCCAGTGTGGTCAGGACAGAGGAGGGACACGGGCTCTTCACCTCCTCCCACTTCCCCCAATTTCCCAGTCCTGACAGCCCCGTCCCTGCTGGCACCCACACAGAGCTGGCAAAGATCAAAGGGGACAAGGAGGTGGCAGCACCTTTGTTATTTTGGGAGTTGAAAGGGATGTTTACAGCTCCCCGAGTGAGGTTGTGCCTCTCAGGCAACATCCCCTGCACTTTCAGAGGTGTTGCTGTCATCTTCCAGGAGAAAACGTGTTCCCTTTTGATCCCTTCGTGCTGTGGGATCAAAACAAAGCAGGCAAAGGCACAAGACCCAGAAGTATTTAGTCAGCACCTTGTTCAAAGCTTTCCTTTCTTCCTGAGGTGGGGGGAGAAAAAAAAACAGCAAAGAAAATGTGCAGGCAACGAATAACAAAGAAAACAGATCCTGAAGAGGCAGCAGAGTTGTGGAGACAATGAAATAATGGAGAAACCCATCGTCCCCATGTGTGGAAGTGCTGGGGAGATTGCAGCTCCAGGGAGGAGTGGGAGCTAAATTTAAGGATGGGCAGAAATGGAGGAGTTCCCTGCAGGGGCTGAGAGATGCTCGTTCTGCAGGTGGGCTCATTCTGGAGGTGCCTGTCTGTGATTTATCCTCCTTATCCCTACCCAGGCACTCAGCCCAACCCTGAGCCACTTGAGCTCCATTTCCCACTCGCCCTGCACGACCTTTCAGGGGAGGGAAGTGCTTTCCCATTACCTGGTAAAAAGGCATCTTCATTTTGCCATTGTATTCCTCAGCCATTTTCCTGTAAATCTCAATAAAACAGCCGGGGTTGCTGCAAGAGCAGATTTAACAATGAAAGCAGCTTCACCCTAAAAGTTGCATTCAGCCTAATGAAGATCCATCTGCTACAGCACAAAACTCACGGAAATAATGAGGGGAAATAGGTTTGGTGAGCACATCCTTCACTCTGAGAGCAGCCAGGAGCTCCCCTGCCTGTTGTGAAGGAATAGAGGAACATTTTGTGCCCTTTGGCTTGCAGTCAGTAAATAATGAGAACCAGGCAGCTGCTGAACGTTTGCCCAGCCCAAATCTCTGATAACAGCCAGGGCTGGGGCAGAATCACAGGTCAGAGCTGAGCCCTGCAGAACTGAGAGGGCAGGGGGGACCTTTGTGTGCATTAGAAATGTCAGCAGCTCTCTGATGGTGCCTGGGCCACCCTCCAAGGCTTTGTGGGACATTCTGGCCCAGTGGGAAGCAGCTGAAATCCAGCAGAGCCCTTCTCCTGCTGAGGGTCCAGTGCTGGGAGCCCACAGAGCAAAGGCAGCACTGAATTTCCATGGTCCTGGATTTCCTGGGTGCTGCCCTTCTAGGACTTGAATTCCCAGAAAAAACGTCCAGACTGTTCAAAGTGGGCAGTTATTCTCTGTCCTACAAGCCTTGGGTAGAAGACATTTAGGATTCAAAAATTAAAGGTGATTCCCACTCTCAGACTGAGGGTGGGATCCTTGAGGCTGTTCTGTGCAGGGCCAGGAGCTGGATTTGCTGATCCTCCTGGATCCCTTCCATTTTGGGATTTCCTGTGATGGATTCTCAGTGTTTAAGGCAAAGCTGAGACTTGCAGGGGTGTGCAGGGAGATGAATCCCGTGGGTTTCAGGAGCATCCCAGGCCATTTTCAGTATGAAATAACCCCAGGTAATTGGGATATTAGTGCTTTAGCTCCAGAATTTCTGCTCTGCTTTCCTTGGGCAGTTTTTGCCTTCACAGAAAGGAAAACTTTGCCTGGAAGTTTTCCTTTCCTGGTGCAAGGAACCTTCAGCCCAGACTCGCGGATACCTCCAGATTTACTTGGAGCTGAGGGTGGATTTGCTGCAGGAGAGTCATTTTCATGGCAAACCCCTCCTGAATGGCCTCCAAACGCTCCCTGCCCACACATAAAACCCCAAAAAAACCTGACTAGGAAGGGCACAGCCTGGAAGAGGCCGTTTTCCAGCCTCATCCTCCACTCCCTCCCTGTTCCATGAGCTCAGGCAGCCCAGCACTAGTGACACACGCTCCAAGCACCACTTCCCTGCTTTTCCCCCTGCTCACTGCCAGCATTTCCATTTCCTCTTCCATTTGGGGATGCAGAATTACAGCACAGACCCGGGTTGGTTTAACAAAAGCATTGGCGAGGCAGCGCTGGAGCCCGTTAAGGGAGAGCTCGGCTTTCATGCTAATTTTCTTTTTAATGAAGAACAAATGGGCCAGGCTGCCACACAAAAGTGTGGAGCTGCTCCGAAAGGAGCAGGAACAGAGCTGGGAGCAGCACAGCCCTGCTGTGTTATTATGTTTTGGGGGTGGAAAACTCCTACAAATCATTTGTATCCGTTGTCTAAATGGAACGCACGGGGAATAATTTGAAGCGGGGAAGCATTAAGGAAGTAAAGGATCCACTTCTGCACTCCTTTGCTCTGCTTAAACTCCTGGCTTTATTTGCTGCCCTTGTTAGAGAAATTGTGCCTTGCTTAAACTTAAAATATGAGTGTGATTATCAAACCCAAATATAAACCAATACAGAATAGAAAACACTATTCATAGGCACGGAGGGCAGGAGCTTTACATAATTTCCATGGTGTGTCATGCATTTCTAGGAAGGAGAAAAAGGTCTTGAAAAGAAGCAGCTGACAGGGAAATCATTATGAGAGATTTTTATGCTCGTAGGGTAGTCTGAAAGGAGAATAATGTAGCTCAGGAAAATAACATTTGCAAAGTTATTTGGGCCTGAAGTTCCCCACAGGCTCCTCGTGGGCTTGGCAGAAGTGCTGAATCAGGGCAGCAGAGGCAGAACATTTGCACAGGAAGGAGCCACGCAGAGACATCAGCACTTGTGGCTCTCAGCAGGGCCTGCAAGGCTGCAGCAGAGGATTCCTCCTTCCTCCTTCCCTGGCCTTGCCTGGGAGCAGGGAGAAACCCATGGGGATGGGAGAAACCCATGGGGATGGGAGAAATCCATGGGGATGGGAGAAACCCATGGGGATGGGAGAAAACCTTGGAGATGGGAGAAACCCATGGGACAGGAGAAATCCATGGGGATGGGAGAAACCCATGGGGAGGGAAAAACCCATGGGGATGGGAGAAATCCATGGGACAGGAGAAATCCATGGGGATGGGAGAAATCCATGGGGATGGGAGAAATCCATGGGACAGGAGAAATCCATGGGGATGGGAGAAACCCATGGGGATGCGAGAAATCCATGGGGATGCGAGAAACCCATGGGGATGGGAGAAATCCATGGAGACAGGATCAATCCATCGGACAGGAGAAATCCATGGGAATGGGAATAATCCATAGGGACAGGAGTAATCTATGGGGACAGAAAAAATTGATGGGGACACGAGCATCCTGCTGTCCCTTCCATGGGGACAGAATCAATCCATGGGGACAGGAGCAATCCATGGGGATGGGAATAATCCGTGGGGACAGGGGCATCCTGCTGTTCCTTCCATGGGGCTGAGCTGTGGTTTAGCCCCAGGGCATGAGCAGGGTGTAAGCCAGTGCTGTCAGGGAGGTGAAAGAGGCCTGGAAGAGAGAATGGGACAAATGGGTCCATCCCAGGTGCCTGTCAAGCTCTTCTGGGAGTGGTGATCCTTCAAAACGCTCCAGTCAGGCTTTAAAGTCAAACTTCAGAGCCATCTAAACTCAACCAGGAGAGAAAAAGTGCTCAGAAATGTGGAGAAGCTCAGGCCCTCATCAGCTGGGCCTGTCCCTTTAAGCAAAGCTTCAAATCTGGTGCTAAACGCTCACTCCCAGCTTTCATTTATTTATTTATGCTTTTAATTCTCTCCTAGATGCCGGGAAACATATTTGCATTTCATTAAAATGTATTTTCTCCACTTAGTTCTGCATTCTTTCCTGGCAAATGTTGCCTTTTTGTCATTTTCCCCGGGCCTGGAGCAGACTCAACGTGGTGCAGCTGCTTTGCTTGAACAGCCCCTGGAACCTCGGGCTGGTTCCTGGTCCTGAATCCCTGTGGGCACCTCAGGAGGCTCTGGAGTCCATGGATCATCAGCTGCCACAGGTCCCCACAGCCTGAGGGACACATGGATCCAGAAGTGGGAAGGATATGGGCAGGTCCTGGATCTGGAGCACTGCCAAAGGGGCTGAGGGTGGGATTTAGCAGGGACTGGGGACATCAGTGCCAGGTTTTCCCTCTGCTGGAAGCAGTTTGGCTGGCACAGCTGGCCACAGCTCCATGGCACTGCAGCCAAGGCCCTGCAGGACCTGGGGATGTGCAGAGCATCCAGCTCCCACCTCCCACTCAGCATTTTCCCTGCACAGACTCACATCCTTCCCACCCTGATGGGCCTGGACAGAGGAGCAGCCTTTGTGCCAGCATGGAAGTGACACCTTTGTGATCCTGAACCATCCTATCCCACCCCATTATCCCATCCCATCCCATCCCATCCCATCCCATCCCATCCCATCCCATTATCCCATTATCCCATCCCATTATCCCATTATCCCATCCCATTATCCTATCCCATTATCCCATCCCATTATCCCATCCCATCCCACCTGAGGGATGAGTTCATTCCTCATTCCCATCCCCCTGCCCCACGTTCTGGTGTCCAGCTCCTTGCCCCAGCTGCAGGACACCCCTTTCCCAGAGGAATCCATGTCCCCCTCCCTGTCTCTGACTGTTCTTTTCCAGCCAGACAGGTTCAGAGCTGTCCTGAGCCTCGCTGCAAACCAAAACTCTGCTCCTGGCCACCAAACAAGGACCTTCCCTCTGGAATTTTTTCCCCTGGGTGTCTCACTCGATCTCATCCCAGCTGGAGCACCATCCTTATTTAATTACCAGAGGTGCTGTTAAAGCTCTGTGTCCCCCTCAGCTGAGCTGCCCTGTCCTGCTCTGCTCCCCAGACCTCAACAGGGGCTCACTGAGGCTGGACCTTGGCCCCAGGAGGTGAAACTCAGCCTGGTTTTGAGTGGCAGCAGGTCCAGCTAATGATTTCTTACATTTTAGCATCTCAAAGATGTTAAAAGCAACCTCTGCCCCCCAAGCACTTCTTCTCCCAGCCCTACATTGGAGCTCAGCACATGGAAAGCACCAGCACTGCAAAGCGTTATTAATATTTAAATCAGATTTGCAGAAAGATAAATTTAAGCCTTGTAGAAATTAACTGGATGGAGAGAAGAACTTCCTGGAGTAAAGAGCTTAATCCAAGTCAAACTCTTGAGTGCAGGAACACCCTCCCTTCTCCCTGGGTCCCCAAATATTTGCTGACATGCACAAGCAGTGCTCCCAAAATCGTGATCCCAGTGCCAGGGACAGAGGTTTGGGCATCACAAGGCACAGGTGGGTCAGGGTCCCCACTGTGTCACCCCAGGATTTCAGCTCTGTCCCTGAAGGGACCCCCAAACAACTCGAAATTGATGAGAGATGGGGCTCCCAGGCAGCTCTGGCAAGCTGGGCACCAGTGAAGCTCCAAACTCAGGGGCTGGGAGGTGATTGCCAATCCCAGGGAACCAGCAGGGAGGCAGCTCCATCCCACAGGATGGCACCAGCTCCACCACAGGAATGCAAATAAATCCCCTTTTCTTCCTGGTAATTTGTTTCCGTGCAGAATAAATTGAATATGTAATTTCATTTTCTCTCTTGGAGCATTAACAACCTTGGAATTGTCGGGATTCACAATGAAGACAACAAACAAGTAATTACTGACGAGCTGATATCGCTGTGGAGAGGAGAATGCCATTGATTTTAATTCTCAGCAGCCCTGTTTACTCTCCCCTTGCATTAGGCATAATAAAGTGTTACAGTGGATGATGTTCTGCTGTGAAATAGTTCTTATCAGCCACCACAAAGTGCTCCTCATCAGGGACCAGCCCTCCACCACCCTGCTCCTCACCAGCATCCTCTGGGAAGGGCCTCCTCACGCTCACAGGGAGGAATTTCTTCCTAATATTTAATTTAAATCCGTTCTCTTTCAGTTTAAAACCATTTCCCTTTTCCTACCACTCCAGGCCTTCATCCAAAGTCCCTCTGCAAACCCCTTTAGGTGCTGGGAGGGGCTCTAAGAGACTCAAAACTCAGCTGTGCAAGGCCATGAACAAACTGCTCTCGTTGACAAATCTGTTCAGTCCCCACAACCCCAGGTTTTGATGATTCTCATCCTGCAGGAATCCAGCAGAGAGCACCTCCAAATTCACTGCCTTTCCAAAATCCAGGGGCTTCCCAGCGTCCTGAAGGAAGGTGCAGAGCCAAGGTTTGGCCCAGGTTGGGTTTCTGTTGGCATCACAAAGCCATGGCAGCAAAGTTGTACAACTGCAATTAATCAGGAGGGGTTTGATTGTGCTGTGAAATTTGGGGTGCACAGTGCAACTCGTGGGGTATCCTGCAAAATCAGCAGAGCTGGATCCTGGTTTTTTTGCCAGCAGAGGTTTGTTTTCCAGGGAAAGGAGGATTCCTGGGTTTGGTCCCTGTTTGGAAAGCTGGCCCTCATCATTCTGTGCCTCCTGGATTCTGAGGAGAAGCAGAAATCTTTCCTTTTCTCCCCAAATTTTTCCAAGATTTCCTTGGTCAGCCTGGAGTGTGGAGAGCACAGAGTTCCAGCTGGGAAAGGGAGCTCTGTTGGGTGGGCATGGAGTGTTCCAACACCTGAGAGAGGATCACAGAGACCTGGGAATGTCTGTGAGGGACCCCTGGAGCCTCCAGTCCACAGCCCACTCTGGGCAGGGTGGGATTCAGCTCAGGAAATGGATCAGGTCGGGATCTGGAGAACTCCAAAGGATGGGGAGGGATTGCCCTGAGTCTCTGAAACCCTTCCCACCTTCAACCATTCTCATGGGGAAGCCATTCCCTGCTCCCCTCCACCCCTGTCCCCCAGCTCTGTCCTGGCTGTCACCACTGCGAGAACCTTCCAGAAGGCTCCTTCAGCCTCCCCTTCTCCAGAGGGAAGCCCAGCTCCTTCCCTGCCCAGGGAATTTTTGGTGGCATCCCAATGGAACCTCTCCAGCCAGCACAAACTCCCTGGCACTCCCTGGGCTCTGGCCCTGAGTGGGGGAATCCTGGGATCAGAGAGTTTTGAAGCTTGGATTTTAAAGTTTAGATATAGAAATAATTATGGAATGGATTAAAAAGTTCAGGGTGGGATGGTGCAGAGTGGAGTCATAGGGAGCTACAGGACAGCACGTGACTGGGTGAAAAAATCCCCAATGCGGCAGAAGATGAATTAACTCTTAGATTAGAAAGTAAAACACGTGAATGTGGCAATTATCCTTTAAAAGACCTTGTAACCTTCAGTCTTGTGACCATTTTGGAAGATGGCTGACCTCTGCAGACCTCTGTAAAGACGTTCCTACGCCTCAGGATAAAGAAACAGTAAAGAAAACTTCAATCATGCCAAAAATGGTCCTGTCTCTACCCAAGCTAACCCCAACACCTGAGCTGGGAGGTTCAGGAGGAGAAGTTTCCCCTGTTCCTGTCCCCTCCCAGGGCTGGGCAGGACGTGGTGCCCGTTCCAGGGGCACAGGGATGCTCTGGGATTTGCCACGTGCAGCTCCAGAGAGGATTTTGCTCCTTTCTCCACTTGTGTTTGAGGGCACAGCTCCAGGACAGGAGGCTGAAAATGCCTCCTGTCTCTGTTTTTGTGGCCTCCCTGTCATTTCTGGAGGTGTTTCTGCAAGAAATTCTTGGAATGTCATGAAAGTGGGCTTTTTTCTTTTTTTCCCCCCATGTTCCTGCTGTTTTCTGAGCTCTACCTTGGCTTCTGTAAGGTCTGAACTGACATTTGATGCTCTGCCTTAAATTGGGTCCTCGTGTTCCGTGCAGAGCTCACCAGCTCTCAGAATGATCTTTCGGAGCCTAATTAATTATTTAAAGAAGTTTAAATGGTGAATGATCTTTAAAGGAGGCATTGTCTCATCTCAATTATCTTCTCAGAGGTTTCTCTGCTCTCCCTGGGTTGGGTAAGAGACTTTCTTAAGCACTGGCAGATAACTAATTCCCCAATTAATATAACTAATGTTTACACAGGGATGAATTCCTATTTTAGCAGCACTTGCAGCATCAAGTGACCTTGCTAAGCTCCCACACTGATTATTTCTCTCACAGGACACAGGCACACCGATTTTATTACACAAATATTCCTCTTTATTACAAGATATTCCCAAATTAACCTCTTGCAAGAGGCTTCTCGTTTGATAAAGAGCACAGGTTGCTGCACTGAGGAAAAGCCATTAACGTCTAATTAAGCACCAGAATTATCCAATCGGATTTCTTGGTATCTCCTTCAAAACTTTTTCTTCCTTTTCAACTCCCAAACAACACGAAAAATGGAAGGTGAAAGGTGCCAAGAAATAAATCCTCTCAGGACAAACTTTACAGCCCTTCATGAGCAGCTTTAGGTGAAATATTTGGGATTTTGGTGTGAGGGAAACTCTGCTGGCAAAGCTCAGGACTCCTGAACCAAATTCTTCATTTCCTCCCAGCCTTTACAACTTCCTAAAATGCAATTCCTGCATTTCCCACCTCAGCTTTGGGGTTGTGCTGAGGTGAGGTGATGCTGGCCAGGATTTTGTTTGACCCAGCTGACAATTTATAACCTGGAAAATGCTCCATCCTCATTTTTTGGGAAGAACAACACCCTGCCTTGAGTCAGCCAGTGGCATGAGAGGACTTTGGAAACCCTCTGGGATGTGCAGACCCTCCAGCCCCATCCCAGGAGCACCAGAAAGCAGCAGGAAAGGGAGTTCTGACCCAAACCAGCAATATTTTGATATTTTTATTTTCCTGCAGACTGAATTTAGATAGACTTTCCCCTGCATATACTTAAAGCCCATTTAACAATGCTAGTTTAGTGTATTTTGATTGAATTTTAATTGGTATTCAAGCAAGCTTGAGACAAATTGTCAATTAAAAATGCATAACTGGGTGTGAAACAAATTTCCAAAATAAAAATCCCAATAAATTCATGTTAAGCTCTATAGCTGCTTAAATGTACACCCATAAAATGTTTGTATGGTGGCAGTGCCATGGAGTGGAAGAGTTCCTGATGGTTTTTACTCAACACCCCCTAAAATTTATGGAATTGAGGAGGGAAATAACAATTATCCTTGAATCAAGGACCTCCAGAGCTTCTCGCTGAAAAGGATTTGATTTCCCTCTGCTGCAGAGAGAAATCTGGGATGCTCAGACCTCCTGTTCCACCAGAGCATCTTCAGTCCATCAGGAATTTCTCATTCCCCCACGAATTCCTCCTTCTGTTTGAGAGTCGAGTTTTTAACCTTCCCATCGTGGCACGGGAAGGGAAATAGAAAGGGCAAAATATATTTCTACAAACCAGGGCTTAAAGAAAGCTGCAACTAACTCCAAACTGAGATTATGCAGGTAAATAGGCTCTGAAAGGAGCAGCTCTGTGGTCAGCCCGGGTTTTTTGGTTATATGAGGATAAATCAATGTTTTTGCTGTTCCAGAAGGTGCTGGATCCCCCATCCCCTCAGCTGGGCTTTATCCATCCTGCAATGAGTTATTTTGCCATCCCAGCCTTATGAAATATTTTACCACACCTCTGTAGATATCATTACTGATATATTTTGCATATCATTAAAAATAGAAGAGCTCAGGTTAGTCAGATGAGACCTACTTTCTCTGAGGTTGTTGACTGGTGTTAAATATAGTCCCATTTTGACAGGATCCCAGCTCAGCTTCTCCAGAGTTCCCATCACTGGGGTCAATCTCCCAAACCCCTCTGGAATTTGGAAGGGCTTTAATACCCTCTGACCCTCAGGGATCTCCTCAAGGGAAATTCCTGGGCTCCTCAGCAGGTTTTTCTCTGCTTGTAATATAAATATTTTCCCTGATGACAAATGTTGTTTAACATCATCCTTCCCTGTCAAAGGACTGGGAAATAATTCATCCTCCTCATGTACTATTCACCCCTCTTCTTCCCAAATTCCAAACAGATTGATTTCTTTATGTTCATCAGAACTGATGCTTTTTTCATCCCCTTTTTGTGCCAGGCACAGATTTTCCCAGGTGCTCCAGCGTGACAGTGATCTCCAGTTCATAACTTCTAACACACATTAATTGCCATCACTGTTTCTACGGCAATCTTTTATTTTAATTTTTATTATTTTTATTTTTATTTTTTATTTTTTATTTTTATTTTTATTTTACTTGCTGTTTGTGCTTCCTTCCTGCACTCCACAGTCAGATCCTTGGGGAGTGGAGGGGAAATTGGGAGAGGGTGGACAGAGGGGCCCAGTGCCCACCCCACACCCCCTGCCCAGGGCTGTCCTGGCAGTGCCTCGATGCTTCTCCACCAACACAAAGAGCAGCTGGACAGTAACAACTCCCCATCCTCTGACCTGGAACAGCTCCATTTTCTCCTTTCCCTGTGGGAACAGACCCCCAACAACATCTTTGGTGCAGGAGGAGAACCCCCAAACCCAGGCAATGTGCTGGGGGGCAACAGGGACAGGGTGATGACACCTCCAGGACCCCATTCCCTGCCACCCCCTCTGCTTTCCCAAAACACCCCCAAGCCCCAGGAGAGATTTTGGGGTGGTTGATGCTGTGGGTCACAAACAGAGCAACCAGAGAAGCTGTGTGCCACAGAGGAGATCATCCCTGCCTGGGCCCAAGCCAAGCCCAAACCAGAACCCAAGGATGTCCCTTTGGCATTTCCCTCTGATTTTGTTGGGGTATCACTGATGAGAAGGGCAGTGGTCCATGAATTCTTTACAGCACTCTTCACTCAGGGGAGCACCATCAGCTCTGACAGCACTGACAGCAGAAGTTTTGCATTTTCAACATGGGAATAACAATCCAGAGATTATGCAGATGACTGAGCTGTGTTCATGACTTCCAAATCTGACTTAAAACCAGTTAAACTGAAATTTTAAGCAGCCTTAGAGAGGCTGAACCCCTGACAAACTCACAAAGCGTTGCTGATGCTGAGAGGGATTTTGGGCAGCCCTGTTTAAAGCCATCCCTGGATGAAAGGACACCACACAGGTCAGAGGCACCAGGGTTTGGGTGAACACATAAATCCATCAGTGATGGCAGGGGGCAGCACCCAGAATCTGCTGGAAAATCACCCACACCAGAAGTTTGGAAATCCAGCTCAGTTCAGACCATGTGATTTCTCAAAAACAAGGGAAGTCAGGAAAATTGGATGTGGCCACAAGACCAGGGCCTGCTGATCCCAGGTTGTGCTGAGGTTGCAGCTGGTTAAAAAGGGGGACTGGGAATGAATGGTGTGGGATTGCCTGCTGGGAAAGGAGCTCAGAGGGACAAGAGCTGTCCTTTTGGAGTGGTTCCACTCACAAGCACTTGGAACATTCACTGGGAAGGTCAAAAGCCCAGGTGTGGCTCCCCTCCCCAGCACTCTGAGTTGCTTTCAGCTGCTGAAGGACCTTCCCTGGGCCCCACCAATTATCCATGGAAAGGAACACCTGGGAATGCAGCCATTCCAGGCCATCCCAGGGTCAAACCCTCCCAAGGACACCAACCAAGGTCTCCCCCAGCTCAGATGAGCCCTCAGGGATTCCCTGCACTCCCTGAGGCCTCACCTGCCCAGGTGAGCACCAGGCAGGAATGAGCATTCCCTCAGCCTTGCAGGATTCCCTCCCCATTCCAAAGGGGCATCCCCTGGATTGCTCCAAGCCCAGCTCTCAAGGGATTTAAATGAGGATGGAGGAAAGGCACTGATGCCTCAGTTTAGGTGTTTGGATGCCCTTTAAACTCAGCCTGTTTCCTTTGGTCACTGCTGAATTTCACCACTGGATGAGTGGGAAACCAACCTGGTGGCCTGGGGTCTTGGGAAAAATAAGGAGCACCTGTGGAAATCCAAGGGGTCAGAGACAGGTGGCACTTCCCAATCCTCCTTCCCAGTCTGCCAGTGCAAATTATTTCCTCCTGACTGCAGCTTTCAGGACAGGAAACCCTGGACAAAAGATTGGCAGCTCCCAAAGCCTCTGACCAGAGCAGTCTGGAGCCCAAACCCATAAAGTGAATTATGAGCAGCCCTGGATTATATTGGCTGAAGGAGAGGAAGGGACAGGGACAGGGAGAGAGAAGAGTAATGGGTCCCACAGCAGGGGATGTGGAGGGTCTGGGCAGGAATGTGAGGTCCAGACACACTCTGGGAATGTTTCACCTTCCTGCCTCCACCTCGCCGGGGAAACAAAAGAGATACAGATGCTGGGTTATAAATTTTAAAGCAATTCTGCTGAGAACCTCCTTTTGAATTTAGAGGCAAATTCTTCATATAAATGGATTGAGAAATTCTCCCTCTGAAGTCATCCATCTCCTAATAGGACATCCTGACACGGGCTGAGTCAATGCAGTGGCTGCTGTTGATTTGAGGGTGTTCATCCAAGGCTGACATGACATTTCTTTTGTTGACAGAGCTCATATGTTACAGCAGCCTGTCCTTCATATTTCTCTGTCTTTCACTGCTTCAGCAGCTGCACACCAGGAGAAACTGCTGCATTTACTTATTGCTTCAAGGTCCATTTCCTAGACATTCCTTCCTCCAGCCAAGGGCAGCATTCATGTGTTAAATCCTAGATTTCAGCTGGAGAAGGATTTGCCCTGGAGATGATTCTTCAAAGGCCAATTCAGCAAAATTCTCCAAAGTGCTGGAGCACCTGATTTAAATTTCAGGAGCAGATACATAATGATGATATTATTCAGTGCTTTTCATCCCAAAGGATTCTCCTCAAAAGTTAGACTTTGACAGGGAGATCTACCAGTGGATCTGGATGAACACAGGCAGAACTTCATGCACCGTGGCACTTCTGGGAAGGAACAAGACAGCTAATTTGAACTTTGTCACTTCAAATTCTGAGCCTGGGATTGCTGGGATGAGCATCCCAGCAGACAGCTCTGCTCTTGGAGCGTGATGGAATCTTCTTCACTGACAGCAAATCTCATTTGGGCAAGAAATGCAGCTGTCCTGGAAGCCCAGAGTGGAACAAAGCCTGGGCTCTGCCTCAGGAGGTGGGAAAATGATCTGGGAATTCTCAATTTGTCCTGGCCTTGTGTCCTGGGCACTCGAGGGAGAGCACAGAGGGTCACTGACCCCACCTGACCGTGGTACCTGCAGGGATTGTCACCTCATACACAATGTTACAGCAGCCCACCATCCTTACTGTGGGTGAAGTCATCCCAGCAGCCTGAAAAACACTTTTCAAGTTACTGAATTCCCCAGGCTGTGCCTTTGGAGGCCTTTCCAATCAATATCCACCTTTATTCCCTTCCTCCTGCCTGGTCTCTGTTCCTAGGGAACCACTTCAGGCATCACTTTCCTCTGACCAAAAACCACCGTGCCCAGCCTGGGCTCTGTCCTGACCTCACACAGCACGAGGTGTTACCTCACTTACAGCACAAAAAAAAACCCCAAAAATCCCAGATCCAGCCAGGGATCAGCAGCTGGGAGCTGTGAAATCCCTGCTCTCCCAGGCAGGAACCTGCTCCTGCTGGAAGCCCTGCACTCCCATCCCTGCCCTGCTGAGCTCAGGGACAGCCCAGGGACCCCCGGGTGTGTCACAGGCTCTGCTCCCCTCCCTGCAGCAGAGCAGCTCTCCCTCCTTGGGGCTCTGTTGCTTTTCTGCCTCATAAAGATTTATTAAAGACTTACAAGGGATTTTCTGCACAGCTGCCCAACCAATGCCCTTCACAGCACATCCCCAGCCCCTTAAATATTCACGAGCCTGGGGCTGCTGCTTAATTGAATTTCCTCTATGGGTGAATCAGTTCTTTCTCATCTGCTGCAGCCAAGGTGCAATGCTGGGATAAGAGGCCAAGGAAGCAACTCCTCTTTGGTCAGTGGCCTCAGCCCTGCTGGGATCAGATCTCCAGTATCATTCTTCTCCCCTGACAGCCCTAAAATCCCAGACTCATGGAATAATTGCTGCCAGGGGTGTCCAGTCCAAGCCCTGCTCAGGAAGGGATGCCAGCAAAGACAGAGGAGGTTGCTCAGGGTCTCGAGTTTCGAGCATCCAAGGATGGAGATCACAGCTTTGTTTCAAAGCTGGGTGTCCCTCATTTTGAAATTTTCATTTTCCCTTGCATTTAGTGGCATTTCTGCTGGCTGTGTCTGCTGCCTCCTGTGCTTTGCAATGCACCTCCACCAAGAGCCAGCTCCATCCATCCCAAAACCTCCCTCAGGAACAGCAGGAGCCTCTCAGCCTTCTGTTCCCACCACCAAACCATCTCAGTGCTCTGAGCCCTTCCCTCAGCACAGCTCCAGCCCCAGGGCAGACACAGCACCTCAGATGTGTCCTCAGGAATGCTCAGAAGAGGGGAATTATCCCTTCCCTCAGTCTGCTCCCTGCCCAGCTGCCCTTCAGGGACACCAGAAATGCCACCAGCTCTAGTTGGCCACCAGGAGCTGCTGGAAATTTCTGCATTTCTGCCCCAAATGCAGAATTATTTCAGTCCCTGCTTTTCTCCTGAATGGGGCAAGGGGCAGAAATGCACTGAGAGCAGCCAGGAGACCCAGGACAAAATCCAGGGGCTGTCTCAGCCTCCCCTGCTGCTCACATCCTGTTTCTTGGAGGTTTTGGATGTTCCACAGGAGTTTTTCTGTATGGATGTCTTAGCTCTGAGGGCAGCCAAGGAAGCTGCCCTATTTTCTCCTTGGCCAGGAGCTAAGATCAGACTGGGCAGCAGGAAGAGGAGAAGAAGGAGGTCAGTGGCCCCAGCATTTGGGTCACAAGACCATGGGGAGCCTGACCAGGCAGTGGAGGGACAGGGACAGGGACAGGGGGAGATGAAGGAGCCAAGTGTTGTGATCTGTCTTTAAGAGGTGCCTCTGCCTGAGTTCAGGTGCAAAGGAGCTGGAAAAGTCAATGAATGGGATTTTATTTTAAAAGGGACTTTATTTTAAAAGGGACTTTATTTAAGACTAAATGGGAGGCAAAGGATAGAAAGCAATAGGAAGAGAGAAGAGAGGGGAGAGAAAGACAGTGAGAGAGATGGAGCAGAAGCTGTTCCCACCCCATGGATCCCACAGCTGGTCCTTCTTCACCTTGGGGGTCCCCAGGTTGTTCTGCTGGAGGTGCCACCTTTACAGTCCCAGTTCTGGGCACCCACGGGGTGCTCACAGATATTCCCACAGCCTGGGCTGGCAGGGCTGAGCTGTGGTTTCCTTTCCCAGTCTGCACACTGGAATTTTGCCCTGTGTGCTAAATCCAAACCTTCACCTCTGTTTAGGCCTGGAATCAGCACCTTCCTTTTTGCCACCTGTGCTTATCTGGAGTTCCTGTTGTGATTTATCCTATGGGAGCTTCCTTCTTTGACAGGGTTTGAGACTCCACCTGCATCCCCCTGACTCAAGGGGACAGGTGGGACTGGCAGAGGCTCCTCCAGAGGCTTCACTAAGTCCCAGACTCAGATTTAAGCAAATTCCTGATGTGGGACCCAGAGCAGGGGAGTTTCAGGGAATGGTGGCCTGGCTGGGTGTTCCTCCACACCCTGGAAATGTCTCTGGCAGTCGGGTCCCAGCAGGGATGAACTCAAACAAGGTCCTGGCTTGGTCTTTACAACATCAGGAGGGGAATCCCCTCCTCCCTTGTGTGGTGAGCTTGGCCCTCCAGGGAGGTTTTTTTTGGGAACAAAGCTGTCACCAATCCTTATCTGTGCCACAGAACTGCTGTGCTTGTGCATAAAATGGGCAGCAAGGAGCACCTGGAGGTTTGTGACTAAAAGGTTGCACAGATTGCAGACTGGCATCTGGTCTCTGCTCTCCTGCAGCACATCCTACCCTCAGCTGCCCTTTCCACCTGGGAAGAGCCCAGAGGAGCCATCCCCAGGCAAATCCCCCAGCTCTGCCACTGACAGCAGCAGCAGAAACCTCTCAATGAAAGCACCAGGAAGCAGAGGGGTTGTGCATGGAAAAAAAATCTTCCAAGGTTCCAGACTCCTGCAGGCCCTGGGAGCAGCTGGATCCTTCACACCCGTGGGAGCCTGCCCCAAATGGGGGTGGTTTGTTGTGCTGCAGGGCTGGGAGCAGGATGGGCTCACCATGGCCATGCAAACCAGCTCTGTCCCTGCCTGGTCAGGGCCAGGGGCTCGGGCTCCACCCAAGCTGTGCTGTTTGCAGTGTAATTGCTTTTTCCACCACCTGTGACCATGGTGCTGCCTGGAACAGGAGATCAACCACCCCAGAAATTGCTCTCCACTGTTCCTGGCAAAAGCTTCTGTCATTGGCCTTCTCTGCCAACTAGAAAATTAATGCTGGCAGCAATGCCAGTGTCTGAAGACATCAGGTTCTTCCTCAGTCACAGGGATTTTGGGCAGGGATGGGTAAATTAGGGAAGTGGGCCCAGCTCTGGCCCCTCCTTGCCTGGTGTTCTCATGTCCCAGCTTGCTGGGCTCTGCCCCTCTCTGGCTTCAGAGCAATTTCCAGCCAAGAAAGATTCCCTGGGGTGCTTTTGGCCACCCCAGGGCTGAATTTACACCTCGTGGGTGGCAGTCACACCCTTTGTCCCCGGGGAAACCCACACCTCTGGGACAGGGAGCAGCTGCATCCCCTCCTTGGGACAGACAGGGAAGGTCCCTTGGCAGGCAGAGGGGACCCCTGCATCCCTCCCTGTGGCTCTGAGCACCCACCTTGCCAGGAGCCCCTGCTGAGGTCCAGCCACAAGCCCAAAGCTGCCTCCCAGATGGAAAAAAAATCCCTTTTTCAGGCAGCACGGCCAGAGCTGCCTGCACACAGCATGGGGACAAAGCTGTCCCTGTCCCCAGAGGATGGGACACAGCAGGGGAGGACAGAGGGGATTTAGGGGTGAAGGGCAGAGCACCAGGAATTCCTGCAGACCTTTTCCAGAGCTGCTGAATTAGGACAGCAGGGCCTGGCCCACTCCAGGAGCTCAGCCTGCTGGCTGTGAGGATAAAAGAAAGGCCAAGGCTCGGTGAGGCTGAGATTAACATTTAGTTCAGCTCCTTGAGCAGCATCCCTGTGGGGTACTGGGCAGCAGGATGGGGGCTTTGCATCCTTCCAGCAGCCATCCTGCCCTGCTGGGGAGAGCAGCACAAAAACCTCACCCAGCTCCCTGCAGCCCATCCTGAGCCCAGCTGGGAACAAGGGGGAAAAGTGCCATTTGTTGGGCCCTGAGATTTATTTCATCTCCAGGAGATGAAATTCTGAGAGCACTGAGAGTTTTCAACAGCGATTCTGAAGGTGTTTTCTTTCCAGAAAAGTACATTTTTTTATTTAGTTCAGCTCTTCCTTAGGAGTACCAGCTCTTTCTCATCCAAAAATATCTTCAGTTCGAATATATTGCCTTGAAGAAGCTGTTTTGCATCTGCCAGGCCATGACAATAACTCATCCAAAGCCTCACCTTGGTGTGTCAGGTGCATCTTCTTCTCTGCAAGGTTCACTCAAGAAATCTGCTCTGAATATCAGCTCTGGGAAGGACAGGGCACCCACCTGGCTGACAAACAGCTCCTGCAGCCAGACAGAAACCCCTCCTCCTGTTCCTCCTGATGTTTGCCCTCTGCTCCCCATCCCATAATCCCAGCTCTTAATGGAGACATTGAACAGTGCTGACACCAGGGATGCTGCAGAGAGGCAGCCACAAGTTGTGCTGTGTAAGAGGGATTGCAAACCTTTACATTTAGCCTTCCAGTCAATTTTGTACCCAAATTATCACCTTCATCCAGTCTGTGTTTGCTGCAAGGTGATCTTTGAGATTTTGCTGGTCCAGGGAAGGAAGGAAAATCTCAGGCCTCTGCTCTTGAATGCTGATGTTTCTCCTCTGGTGATTTGATCAGGAAAGTTCCATTCTGGATGGATCCAGAGTGATGTCTCAGCTGTTTCCTGGCTCTGGAGCTGTTCTGAGCCTCAGGATCACATGAGATGCATTTCTGCAGGGAAGTGTTTGTATCCTGAGTGCTGCAGAAGCCAAGCAGGGCTTCAAAGCCAGCAGGAAACATTTGAGGACCGAGTTCCCCACCTTTCCCTTGTCATTCCCAAAGGAATGACTCAGGCAGGGTTTGAGGAGAGCACAGCTTCCACAGGGGAACTCATCCAGCATGGAAAAGCCTTCCAGAGCTGGTGCCTTCTTTCCAAAGTCTTGTTCTTCCCAAGAAAGAAGTGGCTTGAAGAAAACAGAAGCTTCTCAACGTGGAAGTTTGTAAAAGCAACTCTTCTCACGTGGTGTTTTTCAGCATTGAACTTGTTTCTTCATCAAAATACAGCTTTATTCAGAAACCAAACTGATTTCTGCAGCTTCACTTGCTTTTTCTGCATCTCTCTGCTCAGCCCAAAATGAGTAAACTCTGCTGATGGAAACCAGCTGGGATCTTAAACACAAGCTGGGTTTGCTGCTCCTTGGAGCTTCAGTCCAGGCTCTCACCTATTGGGATAGCACAAGAAACTGTCACCAAAATGAGATATTCCTTGGGAATCAGAAATCCTGGGAATGGGCTGCTCCTCCTCACTGTGGCTCCCACCAGATTTTCCTCCTAAACCACCCCTCTGGTTGTGGGGTCTTGGAATCTGCATAAATCTGCATAACCAGTGGCCTGTTGCTCCCCCCACCCTTCCACATCCCCTCCCCAGGGCTCGAAAACTTCAGCTGGGCTCAACTGAGGGTGTTCTGAGTTTATTTTTGGAGCAAACTGAAGAACGTGCCCAGCTTTGTGTTGGGAGCAGCCCAGTACCAGACAGGGGCTGTACCCCTGGATTTCGAAATCCCCCATTTGGGCCTTGATTCCCGTCTTTCCAACAGAATGGGCATTTTTTTCCCCCGCCTTAGAGCTGTCCAGCCTAATTTTGGTGCCGAGGCTCCCCCTGCAGTCGCTGGAGAAACACAGGGAACAAATCCGGCCATACAGAGGCTGCTCTGGGGAAGGAATGACCCCGTGGAAGGAGCTGAGTCTCGCCCCAGAGGCCACGGGGCAGCCCAGAGCCTCCAGGAAGATGGAAGGGCAATTCCTAGGAATCCTGCTCGCTTCCCTGCATGGAAATGGAGCTAAATCTGATGGAAATGAAGAATCCTTGGGTTCCCACACTGAACACACTGAACAAGAATTCCCCTCTCTTCCCCCTCTTCCTTGGATTAGGCATCCCAGCCCATTCCTCTCCCATCCATTGTATTTCCAGAGGCCACTTTGCAGCTCAGCTCCTGGGAAAACCTGTGGAGCAGGGCCCAGGTGGTTTCTGAGCCCTCCCTAATTGGCACAGGTCCATCAGTGCTGCTGACAGAAGGGATTGCAGGGAGCAGGGAGGGTTTGGCCTGGGCATTTCAGGGCAGCTATCCCAGGAGAAATGGGACAGGGAGTGCAGGAAAGAAAGGAGGGAAAGGGGAAAGGGAAAAGGGGAAAGGGAAAAGGGGAAAGGGAAAAGGGGAAAGGGAAAAGGGGAAAGGGGATGAAGGTAAAGGGTGTTGCAAAGGCAAAGACAGAGGAAGGGAGGAAAGGAGAAAGGAAAGGAGAAAGGAAAGGAAAATCACAAACACTTTTTTTGTAGCTTCCAGTGATTCTCTCCAAAAACAAGGGAATATTCCCAAGGAAAGTGTTTCCCTTGAAGAGCACTCGCTTCCTCCCGTGCTGAGGAGCATTCCAAGCAGGGTTTCCACCCTGAGATCCAACAGAAAACTCCTGACACACCAGAGCTGTGCCCAGACCCAGCTCCTGCCCCTCTCGCCTCATTTTCTCCCTGCTCTGCTGCCTCTCCTCCCTTGGCTCCTTCTCTCTGCACTCCTGCAGCATTTCCACATCCCCACCCCTCTTCTGCAGCTGCCAGGACAATGGGAGAGCCAGCACAGCCCCAGGGGGACCCTGCCCCACTCCCAGGGACCCCAGCTCACAGCTCCACTGCTCTTCTTCCTCACCCACAGATATTTTCCCTTCCTAAGTGAGAAATGCAGCCGGGTGCTGAGCAGAGGCTGCAGGTCAGTGTGCTGAGAGGAAAAACACCCCCAGCACAGCTCACCCAGGGAAAACCAGGCTGCCACGAGCCACTCAATGCCATTTTGATAACACTTACCTGGAAAAGATCCCTCTGCAAGACATTCTCAATCTTTGAAAGAAGGGCTTGAAGATGTTCTAGCAGAGAGTTGAACAGATTTGCCCCTAAATCCACATTGCTCTGAACCAGTTTTTGACAAAATGCTCCTTTCCAGCTGAGCATCTGCTTTCAAGTGAAGAGCAAGACATTTTTCAATGATGTTCCCTCGTGGTGATAAAAAAAAAAAATATTAAAGCATTCCTTAACTGAGTCTTCATTTTTCATTCAAATTTCCATGTGAGTGCCTAAACACAAGGCCAGAGACCTGCCCTGTGTGGCTGCCCCATCCTTGGGGCCTTTTTAGGCCTCCCTGTTTTGTTTTATCAGCAATGTTATTGTCAGTTTAAGGCACCTGGTTGTGTGCACGTGAGTTTGGCCCATTTAATATTCATCTTCTGACAACACTCAGGGTTCAGCTGGGCTCCTAATTAGTGCCTGGCTGCAGTGGAGAGAATTCTTGTGGAGAAACACTGCCCTTCTGCCCTTGGGATCTCATTTCTCTTTGCTCTGGCTGGCAGGAAATTTGCAACAGAGGGCTGCTTAATCCTGCTGGCCCTGCCAATCTCAGCTGCCATCTCCCTGCAAGGAAAACAGGAGGGTTGGTGCTGCTTTGCTGGCTGAGGCTGCTCAGAGAGAGCTTTATCTTTAGCAATAACATTTCTGCTGAAGATGATGTGGTAAAACTCTGGAACAGCTCAATTTGAGAGGGTTTAACCCTCCTGAGGTCAGGGTGTGCTGGAGCATCCCCATGGGAGGATGTTCTGGCAGAGCTGCTGAAATCAGGGTCTCTCCAGCACATGATTTTGGTTGCAGAGAGCTGCTCACACCCGTTGTTGTTGATGCTCTCGTTTGCTTTTCATTAGTTTGTTAGGCAAATCTCCTTTCAAGTGTTTTCATTCTCATCAGCCACTGAATAACACAAATCAAACAGGGGAGGTTGTGAAGGCAGAGCCACAGAAAGCCCTGTGTGCTGTCAGCCCGCCGAGAGGAGCTGTGTGTCCCAGAGGAGAGTTCAAGATCTGAACGAGCATCGGAAAATTCATCAGCCGAGCTCCTGCGGCAGCTCCCGCTCGCACAGAATGAAAATCCAGAGCCCGGCGCCGCTGGACAACTAAAGATCTCCACCTAGAGAACGGCAGGGACAGGGCAGCTTCCCGGGAAACCGCCGGGAAAATGGGATGGGGAGGAAGAAATTCAGTGGGCAGTTTCAGCCCGGAGCAGTGGGGTTGGTGCTGTGACACCATCGCGGCGTGCGGGGACAATCGGGATGCTCCGCCCGGCACCGCGGGCACAGCCCCAGGCTCTGCTGGACCCGGTGTGACCCAAACCCTTTAGCCGAGCATGAAACCCTGCTCTGTACACCCTGAGCCCTCCCCGAGGTGGGCACAGCTCTTAATTACAGCCCAGCAAATGACACGGCACATTAATGATGCCTCGGGGCTGGGGACCTTTGCAGGTGATGACATTTTTCCTGTTGATGGCATTGCCTATTCTGGAGCAAGCACGGGATAATTGTAATTTCCTGGGGCTGCTCTGAAACACATAAAGTTTATGGGTGATCTTATTAAAGCTTTCATATCGTGGGAAACTTTCTGTTATGAGCTGGGAGAAAATTAATGGCCATTCTTTTGTGGTTGGCACACTATTAAATCCCGGGGGGGCGGGGGGGGGTTGTGTTTCATCTCAAACACGTGATTTGCACTTTATTAAAAGCATCCCCTCTGCCTTGCAGCCACTCAGAGGCTCAGGGTTGTTCCTCCCTCCATCCTGCTGAGGGTGTGAGCAGAGTCCCCAGCCCTGCCCTGCTCTGTGCCCAACATGGTCCCACAATAAAAGGTTTTCAGGTGAAGCAGCAGCTCCACAGGTGAGTGATGACCTTGGGGTGGCTGGGCTGTGGGCAGCTGAAAACAAAAAAGCTGAAAACCAAAAAGCTGAAATCCAGGAAATGTTTCTCACAAATGGCCGTGGCCTCTCTGGGGACATTTCAAGCTGGAGGCTGCACATCTTGACAGAGGCACCTGCAGGTCACAGACCTGCAGTGCCACAAACACATCCTCATGGTCAGCCCTGGGCTGGTGGAGGACCAGGCAGGTTGTTCCCAACATGGGCCAGGCTGAGATCACAGAGCCGGTAAAGCTGGGAAAGACCTCCAAGATAAAACCTTCAGCCAAATCCCACCATTCCCACTAAACCATATCGTGAAGCGCTGCATCCACTCAGTTTTTGAACACTTCCAAGTGTTGGGAGCCTGTTCCAGCAAGGAATAACACTTTCAGTGAGGAAATTTCATGGAATCATGGAATGGTTAGGGTTGGAAGGGACATTAAAGCCCACCCAGTCCCACCCCATGTCCCAAGGACAGGGACACCTTCCCTAGACCAGGTTGCTCCAAGCCCTGTCCAACACGGCCTTGAATTTTTCTTGATATCCAACCTGAACCTCCCCTGACAGGGGGTGGCACTGGATGAGATTTAAGGTCCCTTCCATCCCAAACCATTCCATGATTCTGTGATCTGCACTCAGGTCCTGCTGCTGGAGGAAGAGGAGAAGCTTTTGGGGGTGGAGGAAAGGCAGCACCAGCACCTGCAGGGAGCTGAGGCCACTCTGCCTCCCTCCTCAGTGTGGGTGAAACCCGGGGGAGCAGCAGGACTTTGGGGTAGAGGAAAGATGTGGAGCAACTGGAGAGTTCAGGACAAGCCAGGAAAGGAAGGCAGGAAAATCAGATCTGTGAAAGGCATGAGCTGGATTTATTTCTTGTAGGGCAGACTGAGTGCAAACAGTGAATCTCAGGCTGCAAAGAGGAACAGACCAGTGCTTCAAACCCAGCGTGGACAGGACACAAAACAACGGCTTTCAACTGAAAAAAAGAAAAAATATTAGGATACAGGCTGTGAGAGCTGGGAATCAGCAGAAATATCCACATGCCAGGGTGAAGGGCTGGGTCCTGAAATCCTCTCCCACCCCTGCTGTCCTCCAAGCTTTAGTTCAGGTTAGAAAACTCAACACTGTAAGTCTGTAATTAGTAGAGAAGGGCATCATTAAGAACTGAAATAATTGGCTGAATATTTGAATCATAAAAGAAGGATGTTGGGAGCTGCAGGAATCTGAGGATTCTATAACTCCATATGGGAAGGAACTCCTCTGTAGCACTCTCTGGGCGACTGTTCCGGTGTCACAGCACTCAGAGATTGCATTTCCCACCCCCACTCCTCAAAAACAAACCAAAGCCTGATCCCAGGGCTGAAAGAACCTCCCATTCATCCCTGAGCTCGCAATTAAAACCACCGGAGGTGACAGCACTGGAAATGCTTCAGAATAATCAAACCACCTTCGGGTTTTCTAAGATTTGCTTGTTTGTTTTGAATGCCTTCTGCTGGGAGGGAGAGGAGGATTTCATTGCAGCCTGGAAGTGCCTCACGTGGAAGCCACGGCTCCAGGCACTGGGATCCTGCCTGAGGGGATGTGGAAATTTGTGTTTCCCAATCTTTCAGCCCCCCAGACACAAATGCCTTTTTTTTCTGACTTGGGAACTCAGAAAGACTTAAATCCAAGGGGCTGCAGCCTCAACTTGATTAGGGAGGGGTTGAACCCTGGGAAAATTTTTGTGGGCCCACAAGAAAAGCAACCAGGGTGGGGTGGGATGGGATAATGGGATGGGGATGATGGGATGGGATGGGATAATGGGATGGGATGGGAAACAGGATCTGCTGGACCTGACACCAGGTCTTCATGTCCCAGAATGTGGCTTGGGGCTGTGCTCTCACCTTGCCCCTCAGCTCTTCCACACAATTTAATTTGCAGAATAAAACGTGGGAGTTTGCCTTCCGAATAAATTCCAGCCTTCTCCTCCCACCAGCACCGGATCCTGCTGATTTCAAGCCTTGTCCAGGTGTATTGATTCTTGCAGCACTGAAAACACTGGCATATAAATTGCAAATTGGAGCCAAAGGGAAGTGGCTGCATTCAGAGCACATGGGGAAAAGGAGATTTATTCCAAGGGAAAGGGCTGTTTATTCATGCTGTGACCTCAGGCCCTGCATTGCTGCACTGCCCTGGACAGGGGCTGCTGGTGACCTTGGGGCAGTGGCTTAGCAGGGACAGCCAGCACTTCATCAGTGACTTTAGCAGAGGCAGAAGCAATCCAAGGAAAAGGCTCCAGGGACTGATCCTGTCCAACCCCACAGAGCAAAATGGACACCCTCCTCCTGGCCAGGCTCATTCCTTCCCAGTGATTTCCATTATTATTCTGTTTTCATGTTGCAATAAATGATGTAATTACCAAAAGCCAAGTGCTGATTAACAGACTCCCAGCTCCCTGGCAGGGACACAGCCAGGCTGGGACAGCAGAGCTCCTTCCCAGGGACACTGATGGGCCCTGGGTCTGCCAACAATGGGACAGGAAATTTGGAAAAACAATAAACTGCCACCACCTTTGCCAAACTGAAGTGACAGATACTGATATTGATGTCAGGTCTATTTAATGAGGGATAATTAACCCACCCATCACAAGGCCATGGGATTCACCAGTTGGAAATTTTCCAGTTAATGCTGTTTGATATTTCTGCCTGATTTTCAAGAATTTGATTGATGTCTTAATTATGAAAGACGCCTGTGTTAACTCCATTCCCAAACAGCTCCTGTCACTGCTGTGATTTACAGAGATCTGTGGGTCTCTTACTGCCAGTCCCCACTGTGATCCTTTCTCCCTGCAGGCAGCTCCTGCCCATCCTGGCTGCAGCAGAGCTGGGCAAGAGGATTAGGAAAAAACCAGGATCAGGGAATCTTCTGTTAATCCCAGGACAGACTCCAACCTTCCCCTCATGAAGCAGGTCCTGTGCAAGCCCAGATCAGATCAGAATCCCAGAATCATTCAGTTGGAAAAGCCCTCCAAGGCCATCGAGTCCACCCTGATCCCCACCTTGTCCCCAGCCCAGAGCTCTGAGTGCCACATCCAGGAATGCCTTGGGCACCTCCAGGAATGGGCACTCCAAACCTCCCTGTTCAAAGTTCTGAGCACCCTTTCCATGGGGAAATTCCTGCTGATGTCCCACCTGAGCCTCCCCTGGCCCAGCCTGAGGCCGTTCCCTCTGCTCCTGTCCCTGTTCCCTGGGAGCAGAGCCCGACCCCCCCTCACTGCCCCTCCTGGCAGGGAGCTGTGCAGAGACACAAGGTCCCCCCTGATCCCCCTTTTCTCCAGGCTGAACACCCAGATCAAGGAATAAATAAATCAACCTGTGACAGGTGTGGGAGGGACAGCTTGGATGGATGATAGAATCGTGGAATCACAGAATGGTTTGGGGTGGAAGTGACCCTGAATATCGTCCTGTTCCACAGGCAGGGACACTTTCCCTTAGCCCAGGTTGTTCCAACTGAATGATCCCATTCCTTCTGCCTTTCCAAACCCTTCTCCTCTTCAAATCCAAGGGCAGGGCCAAGACCTGACCATATTTTGGGCTGTTTTCCTGGCCTGGAGGGACTCACACTCCTCCCAGCACACCCCAGTCAGGCAGATCTCCCCACCCAGCTTCAAAATGCCACAGCTGCCACCACAATTAAAGATGCAGACAGGGAAAACAGCAGGCAGCGAGCAGGGAGGGTATTTATAGCTCCTTATATAAAGCAGATACAAAGCAGCCATTTGGAGCTGGAATGGGCTCAGTTCTCTTTCCTCATTCTGCAAACTGCAGATCCCAGCAGATCCCAGCCCACCCCAGGCCTGCTCTGCTGGGAAACGCAGGACACAGCCCAAGTGGTTGGGGACCAAGGAGAAATGAGAGGATTTAGGGTCTGTGAGAGCTCAGGCACCTGGGAATGATGAGCAGCATCCTGCCCTGAGCCCACACAGACACTCCCTTCACCCTGCCCTTTCCTGCAGAGCTTTAATTGCCATCACTCACTCATCAGAAGCACCCCGAGGCAAGAACCCCATGACCGAGGTCTCACAGATCCTCATAACTGATCAATTAATTCCAAAAGGTCATTCTGAACTGCTTTAAACAAAGTGCAAGCACATGGGAAAGGGGTCATGGCTTCCTGAACATCTCAGCCTGTTCCCTTCTGATGTGCTGGTGAATTGGATATTAAATCCACAGATGAGCTAAATGAGTTAATCGTGGCTAATGTCATTACCAGCAGTAGCAGAGGAATCAAAGATGATTAGCCACTTGTCATAAAGTCTTAGCACAGAGGACAGAGAGAATTAATTTGTCCCACTGACCTGCTTTTGGTTTCTACAGGATTTTGATTGATGTGTGCTGGAAATACAGGAAATAAACGGGGAAAAGAGGAAATCCAGGATGATAAAACAGCTGAAATACTTGGGAAATGTGAGAGTTGGAAGTGATGTTCTAGAAAAGCAGGAAAGGGTGGAGATAGGGAGGCAGAGATTTGCCAACCAGCCACCTGTGCTCTCTCCCAACCCGAATTCTCCCATGACTCTGAGGATGTTCACTGCACTCCCCTTTGGGAATCACTTCCCAGCCAGGACTCTCCAGCAGCCCTGACTCCCTTTGGGCCAGGCTGCCCCAAACCTGGCCACAGACAGCATTTCCATGGATCAATAGGGCTGGAGCCTCGTTCTTCCCCAGCCGTGCCTGCTGCCTGCCTTTCCCTTCCCTGACACAGCCAATTTCCCAGAGGAGATGGATGGATCCTGCAGCAGCCCTGTGTATTTAATATGTGCTATTTATCACCCACCTTGTCACCCCGGTGAAAGAAGAGTGTGCCTGCACAATAAACATGCAAAAATCCCTGTTGCATTTGGTTAATCCTCTGATGGCCATCAATAAACATCAGGGGCTTGGGACTGACTCAGGGAGAATTTTAATAAATAAAATATCTGCTTTATTTTTATTATTATTGTTGTTGCTCAGTTTCTCCCCAGTCCTTCCTATTTAAAAGTGTGTCAGCCTGCAGCAGCTGCTGCTTTCATTGCACCAGGCTGCCAGAGCAGGAGGAGCTGTGCTGGTTCCATCAGTGCTGCTGTCTGGGAAGGGAATTATCAAAGGGAAATCAGGTATCAGTGCTCTGGCATAGCCCTGTCCCACAGGCTCAGCCCCAGAGCTGCCACTCACTTCAGAAACCAACTGGGACCAAGGCTGGGACACCAGCACTGGGCTGGCTTCTCCAGAAAAGCCCCCCAAACCTGGGAATCACTGGATCAGAGGGTGGGAAAGATGTCCAAGATAATTGTGTCCAACCTTTGAGCGAATCCCACTTTGTCACCAAGTGCCACCTCTGCAGGGCCTTGTGCCACAGGGCTCCAGGGTGGCACAGCTGGGCCAGGGCTCCCAGGGATCCGTTTCTGCTGGAGCCAAATCAGGTTCAGAGGGCACACTGAGCACTTGTGGCTGTGATTTCCTCTGGAACAAGACCTTGTCATTAAGCAGGGCTTTGGTACCGCCCTGGCTCTGCCCTCAGTGCCAAACACTCCTGCCCAGGCTGGAGATGAAGTGTGGTCTCCATCAGCTCCGTGCTCTGGGGCCCTTGGCCCAGCAGTGCCAGCAGGGGAAATAATTCCATCAAATCCCACCAAAACCACGCATTTGGCCAGTGGAACATCCCTGTGTTTTTCCAGAAATCAAGCAGCAATGCTTCCAAAACAATTTGTGCAAAACCCATTTCCCATCAGCAGCCAATTTCCTTTATAAAATCTGCAGGTTCATTGTCACCACACGTCTGGTGGCGCTTCTGGAGGCCTTGCTTGGAGCCACCACCACTCAAGAACTGCCCATGGCAACGTGTCAGGGGCTCCCTGCCAGCTCTGCCTGACCCTGTCCTCTGCCAGTAAATATCCAAGTGCACCCTGACACTGAAACTTGTTAAATTACTCTTTTATATCAATAAACACAGTGACACTTCTCTTTTTAGAGTGAGCTGTGGCTCCCTCAGCACACCACCCCCTCAGGAAGCAGACCAGGCCCAGCTTGACCCAGACACTTTCTCCATCTGAGCCTGGCCCAGCTGAAACCATTTTCTCCTCATGAATCATCAACCTCTGCTGCTTTCTCTGTCTCCTTTTCATTGTCACTCCCAGGCCAGCCCCATTTCTGCCACACAAACAGTTGACTTTCTTAAGCACTGCTCAATATTTCATACAGAGACTTCTCAACATCACAGACTATTCCCAACTATCTCTTTAATCATGAGCAATTCACTGAAAAAGCCTAAAATAGTGCTTTTTTTTTGCTCCTTATTAGAAGGAGGGGACCAAGCTTTGTGGAAGGGGAGGATGAGTAATGAGGTTGTGCTCGGGATGTTTGGACAAGCAGCACAGAACTGCTGTGAAATCTCCTGCTCTGGAAACCTTCCTGGGAATTCTCAGCAGTTTTCTTCCTACCTGAGCCATGCACAGATTGCAAAGTGCAAGCAAAGACAGAACAGGAGTTTATTTGCAAATATAAGCATGAATCACTTTTCCCTAAATGCTCCACTGGCTCAAGGAGCCCTCCCATGTGCTCATGCCTGAGTTTCCATCTGCAGGGAGAGAGGGAGCAGCTGCTGTGCTGTTCCAGGCAGTCTGGAAATCAGGAATGGCCCTGCTTGCCTTGCTCCTGTCCTGATTCCCAGCCTCGAGTCCAGACCACCCAGCTTGGCAGAATCTTTTAATTCCCCACAGCAGATTTTGCCCCAAACAACCCCTGCTTTGCTTGGTGGGATCCAGAGCCACTTCCCTGGCCAGGTACCCACTCTTTCCAAACAAATGAGTGAATAAAGCTGCATAACCCAAAATGTTTGAGGTTTTTTGAGGTCACAGCTCACACGGAGATGTGTCAGCAGGCACTGCCTCTCCCTGGCCTCAGCAGCATCTCCCAGGGCAGGTGGAGAGGAGGAAGGGCTGATTCCAAAGGGCCAGGGGTTTGGCTGCACAAAGGAAAAGTCCCTGACATCTGGACAGGCTGAAATTCCTTTTCCCTCTGATTCTGTTCTCTGTTGCACAAAGAAGCTGCAGGAGGACACATGAAGGTCACTGGCACAGGGCAGGGAGTCTGAGATAACTTTGCACGAGGAAGGAGAAAAAAACCTCTCCAGGGATTACAATAAATTGCCACCTTCTTGTCCCAAGGGCTTCTATGAAACACTTGAAAAAGTGACCTCATTAATTAATGAGATGGGTTAAGGCTCTCTCCACGTACTCTACTTAATTGCAATTCTGTCATTCCCAGTGAATTCTTAAAGCCATATTGATTATTCAAAGCTCTGTCCAATCAATAAAACAATAAACCTTGTATGCTTAAAAAAGTGATTAAAGAGATAAATACAGGAGACACTTTAAAGCAGCCACGTCCTCCTGCAGCCGCTTATCCAAGAGCAAGCAATGGTAAATCTGTTTCAACGTCCTCATCTAATTGCAGGGGAGTGATTTCCTCATAAATTCATTTTAATCCCTAATCCACGTACAAAGCAGTTCCAAACAGAAATCATCCCAAACTCTAATGCTCCCAATTTCCCCTTGGCTGCTTGCTCTGAGCCCTGCACAAGTGATAGTCATGGATGAGCAG
The DNA here is from genome assembly GCA_013400775.1 of Chaetops frenatus. Taxonomy (NCBI): domain Eukaryota; kingdom Metazoa; phylum Chordata; class Aves; order Passeriformes; family Picathartidae; genus Chaetops; species Chaetops frenatus. Next base: position 46,916 of record VZTR01025978.1, read on the forward strand.
GGTGGGAGAGGCTGTGGCCAGGGAGGCTGAGTGAGCCTCCTGCCTGGGCTGATGGGGTGGGCAGGAGAGCCAGGAATCCTGAAGGAAAACTCTGATGGGAAGCTGCAGGAATAGCATGGATTCAGCTTCTTTATTGCAGAACAGGCAGCTGTGTTCTGCAGCCTGGAAAAGCCCCACACCCTGGAAAAACCCCACACTCTGGAACAGCCCCACACACTGGGGCAGCCCCAAACATGGAGCAACCTTACTGTGGAGCAGCCCCACATCATGGAAAAACCCCACACTCTGGAACAGCCCCACACCATCAGCCCCACACCATGGAACAACCCCACACCCTGAGCAGCCCCACACTCTGGAGCAGCCCCACACCCTGAGCAGCCCCACACCATCAGCCCCACACCATGGAACAACCCCACACTCTGAGCAGCCCCACACCCTGAGCAGCCCCACACCATCAGCCCCACACCATGGAACAACCCCACATCCTGGAGAAACCCCACTCATCCCTGGCTGGAGCTACATCTGCTGGAATCCAGGGTCCAGGGAAGTCCATCCATTCCTCATCCCTGACTGGATCTGTCCTGCTCTCAACGTGGTTGATGCTCCTCCAGATTTGCTCCTTGTTGAGCACAGCCCTGAGCACCCACCACAACCTGCAGGGCCCCTGGAGCCCATCCCCACTCCTGTTCTCCTGGGACACAGCAGGAAAACCTCGGGTGTGAGGCTGTCCCAGCTGCCCCCAGTCTGTCACCCTGCCATGTCCCTGAGATGTGGAGCAGGACAATCATCTCCACTGCCACACTCCTCCAGAGCCCTTCCCCAGATCCATGGCAGTAACTGCTGTTCCTGGGATCTGTTCTCATACTGGGCTTACTGGTGTGTCTGTGGGACTGGGGCTTGACCTCCCCCTGTCCCAGCCCTGTCCCTCTGCCCACTCCCCATGTGCAGAGCTGGAATCCAGCCCTGGGTTTGAGACTCTTCAGCAAGAAATCCCCAGTTGCCACTTTGGCCCAGCCTTTTCCTCCTTTAGAGAAACAAATGATTTGTATTTGTACAACTTATCATGAATTTGCAGCTAAGAGATCCCCAGAGCTTCCAGCAAGAAAGGATCCAAGGTAAGGGCTTGAGGCTTGGGGGTGAGGAGAAAAAAACATTTCTGGGATTGAGGTGAATTTTTTATTCTTCCTTTTCCATATTTTTTATTGAAAACATTGTGATTTAACAAGTACAGTCGTTGTTGAACATAAATAAATAATGTGGAGAACTGGGACATGCGAAGCTGTGTGATTGCATAAATATTCAAGCTGCAAAAGAAATATAAGATTTCAAAGGTGCAAACCTAATTATGGAGTTGTTATCTCTCTCCCTGTAGTAATTCAAACATAAAGAACAGTTCCCTGTGGGCTGCTGGGGACCGCGTTGCACGTCTGAAATGCTGAACCTGGAGAATTCAGCATTTTGGCACAGCTCAGGCTCCTCTCACCCTCACACACAGCTCAGCTGAGCTGAGGGCACAGCCTGGAGCTGTCCCCAAGTCCCCCATGAGCAGAGCCTTGGGGCTGGCAGGGCAGTGACACCTCTGGCTTGCTCTCCTTGGAGCCCTCCGGCTGCACTTGGTGCCACGAGGGACAATGTGACACTGGTGACAGACTCACCCCGTGGTCCTTTGAGATGTTTCTGCAACAACTCTGGGACAGTCCCATTCAATTTGTCACCTGCCACCCTCCCCTGCCAGGTTTCTGCCCAGCCTGGGAGTGACGAGCACACCGTGTCCCCACCCTCCTGCCTGGCTCCCACAGCTGGACGTGGCTCTGTCTCCCGTGGGCTGGGAGATGCTTCAGGTCCCCTTGGTGCTCTGCAAACCCTTGACAAAGGAACCCAAAACTCACAGGATCCCAGAGTTATTGGGGTTAGAAGGGACTTCTGGAGATCACCCAGTCCAACCCCCTGCCCAGGCGGGGCCACCCAGGGCTGGTGACACAGGAACGCATCCGGGTGGGTTTGGGATGTCTCCAGAGAGGGATCCAGCACTCCTGAATTGGGATATGGGATTCTCCTGCCCCTGCCAGCATCATCCTACAGGGCAACAGCACCATCTACTGCTCCTGGAGCCGTGCAGAAGTTCCCTCTTCTGCCGGGGTCCCCAGGTCTCCGTGTCCCCGCGCGGTGGCAGCAGGGACCGGGCAGGGACCGCGCAGGGACGCGGGGCTGAAGGCGGTGATGGGGTGCCGAGGGTCCCAGGGGGCTGAGCCTGCCCGGGGAGGGGGGACGGGCCATCTGGGGTGGGGGATGCACCCCCAGCGTCTTTCCGAGAGACGGACCGGGAGGGACCCCCCTTTCATTCCGGGAGGGATCCCCCTTTCACCCCGGGAGTGATCCCCCATTAATTCCAGGAGGGATCCCCCTTTCATCCCGCACATCCAGCCCACAGATGGCCCCACGGGCCAGGCGGCAGCACACGGGACATTCCCCAGCCCCGGAGGGCCGGAGCCATCCCTGGAGAATGCCCAGCTCCTGCTGCCTTTGCCCAGGTGACATTGGCACAAACGTGTCCCACAGGCAGCTGACCCTTCCTGCTCCCTGCGTGTCCTTGGGGCGGGACAGGGGTGCCAGGAACACTGCAGGGAGCACGGGGGAAGTTTGGGGGTCTGGAATGAGCAGAGCCGTGTGCTGGGGCAGCTGGGTGAGCACAGGGCTGGGCTGTCCCCAGCAGGGCAGGAGCAGCTCAGTTCAGCTTGGAGACGATGCAGAGCCAGAGTGAGAAGGGGATCCTGCTGCAGCTGAAATGAAACCCTCCCTTTTATGCCAACTGCTCCTTTAGGACAAAACCTTCCCCCCATGGACCTCATCCACCCATCTCTCCCAGTTCTTTTCATCTGTTCCAATAAATCCTCCCTGGACACCCCCAAAACACCCAGCTCCTTTGGCTGCTGCTTCCCAGATGGAGGGGCAGTGGGGTTGGAATTCACCCCTCTGTGCCAGGGCCACTGTGCCCAGGTAACTCATCCACAGGTGAGGACCGAGCAGGGCTGGGAGCCTGAGCTCATCCCACACCTGGCCCAGGCTGGGACCTTCCTGCCCCATCCAAAAGCTCCACACTCTGTCCCACAGCCACCACTGCTGGCCACAGCTCCTCACAGAGCTGAGCTGAAGGATCTCAGCCAGGTTTCTGTCTTCCTGTGAGCTCCTCACAGTTTGAAGAGATAACGTCCCCTCATACTGACCCTCTGAACCTTCCCCTTTCAGCCTCTTGCGCTACCTCTGTGCCCAGCCTTGGTCCTTGAGGATCATGCACATGCCCAGGAGGGCTCTACAACCTCTTCCCAGCCCATCCTGGTCTGTGGTGCAGCTCAGACTTGGATTTTCACTGCACCAATCCAGCAGGGTCCCTCAGGGATGGAGGTTCCTGCACTGGCACTGCTGGATCCCTTCCCTGCACCAGGCGGTTCCACACGGCTGGGAGAGGGGATTAAAGTTTTGCTGGGGGTTCCTGGAAGGAAGCAGCATTCCAGAACCACCTCTCTCTTCCATCCTCCTCCCTCTAATGGACCCAGGATGTTAATTAATAGATAATTGCTAATACCTTGCATCCCTCTAATGCCTCGCTGATGAGCTTCAAAGCACTTTGCAGTTGCTGGCTACGATTCCATGCTCTGAGAGGGCAGAAATTGCACTTCAGAGATGTTTCAGGAACTCGCTGATGATCCAAGTCGGGATCTGCATCAAACCCCCAAGGGCTGGGCTCCTGCTCCAGGCCCTGCCCTGCCTCCCAAACCGCAGCCTTTTATCCACCCCTCCCAGGCACACCGCCCAGGAGCCAGGGGCAGGGACACAAGGAGTTAAACAATATCCTGATAGCCTGGTGAGATCATCGGAGCTGGGATGCTCCATTGTTTATTAGACTCAACAGAGCCCAGTAGACAACACCCAGAGGGATGTGGGGCTTGGGATGAGCCTGGCCTTGGAGAAGGGGCCTCCCTCTGCAGCCAGCCCTCTCTGCTCTCCACGTAAGTAGGATGGGTTTCCATGGCTTTGGCTGGAAAGGGAGAGGGGTACAGCATGGCAAGGTGGGGGTCAGAGCCCCACAAAGGGACCTGCAGCTGTTCTTTGCCCAGCAGGGCCCTGAAGGTGCTCTGGGACTGCCCAGACTCCAGCAGTGCTGGGAAGCTGCTCCCGAAGGAAGCAGGCCCAGCCCAGCTTCTGTCCAGCAGCAAAGGGACACTGGGTCTGTCTCAGTTCCCATCCCAGACCTGGGACTGGGGTTGTAGGTGAGGTGAAATCCCCTGCCATGCTACAGGGTCTGCAGGGACAGCTGCCCACAGAGCCACGGCCAGCCCGCTCCTGAGCAGGGGCGTGGGGGCAGGAATGGGGCTTCAGGACACCCCACAACCTCCCTGTCCCTTGCCAGGGCTTGGCCCCACAGAACCCAGCCCTCCTGGGGCTGGAACACAGCGGCACAAAGCTGCAGCTGCTCTGAGCTGCTGCTCTTGTGCCCTCAGGAGCCAGCGGTGGGGTCACTCCATGGTGGGGTCACTCCGTGGTGGGGTCACTCCATGGTGGGGTCACTCAGGGCACCTGCAGCCACCACGCCCCGCTGACAGCGGGGACAGCACAGGCACAGCATGGAGAGAGGGCTCAGCACTCAGCCCATCAGCGTTTGGGGGCTGATTCCTCCTCAGGGGTTTGGGGGCTCTTTCCCCCTCAGGGTTTGGATGCTGATTCCCCCTCAGTAATTTGGGTGCTGATTGACTCTCGGGGTTTGAGTGCTGTTTCCTCCTGAGAAATTTGGGTGCTGATTCCCCCTCAGAAATTCAGGTGCTGTTACCCCCTCTTCCCCCTCAGGATTTGGGTGCTGATTCCCCCTCAGGAATTTGGGTGCTGTCCCCCAAGGCAGTATCTGCTGTGGGGCTGCTCTTCACGGGCCAGCTGAACCAGGACAGGTCCCCCCTAGGAAGCCACCCCCAGTCTTCACTCTCTGGGTTTTTTGGGGACCTCAGGCATGCTGGGTGCCTGAATGTGCATCTCTCTCTCTGGGAACTGAGAGCCACTCTAGATTAAATCTAGCCAGCACCAACATCCAAGAAAAAGTTTCTGCTGAGTTTGTGCACATCCATGAGTGTAGCAGCCTCCTCCCTTCCCATTCCATGGCCACACGGATCCTCCAAATCCCAAACCCCTTTTCCTGGCACACACAGACCCACTGCTGTCATCTGGGGGCTCCTGGGCTGAGCTTAATCATGAGGACTGATTAAAGAGTCCAGCTGAGACACTCCAGAGCAGCAGGAAAATATTTTCCTCCATTCCCCAGGGTTTTCTTTCACCCCCAGTGAGGATTTGCTGCCCATTGGGGTGACAGGCTGGGCACATCTCCTGGCTGAAGGACAAACCAACCCTCTGGCCCTCACCCCAAGGCTCTGCAGAGCACTGGTGCTGCTCCTGGCCAGGGGACCATCACAAGCCATCCAGAGGCCACTGGAAGTCCCAGAGAGCTGTGGGACCATGGGAAGGGCCTGGGGGTCCCTGGCTGTAGGGCAGGATCTCAGTGTCACACAGCCAGGTGGAGGAAATGTGTGCACACCTGTGTGCAGGTGGCTGGAGCTGCCACACACCCAGTCCCACCAGTTTGGGGCACTGGTGCCAGGCAGAGCAGAGCTCACTTTGTCTCCTGGCAGGGTCTGACCCTCAGAATGGCCTGGCCTCAGCCCGGGCTGGGCTTTTTGCTTCTCCCCAGCAGGGTTCAATCCATGGAGTGCAGAGCTCACTTTGGGTTTTCATCAAAATTTTCTCTTCCATGACCTTTGATTCCTAGAGGGATGTGGGGCTGGAGCCCCAGATCCAGGATCCCCAAAGGTGTGCTGTGCCTTGGCACTGGGGTCCCCAGGAAGGAGATCCCCAAGATTTCCCAGTTCAGAAACCACACTTGACCACACAAAGCACTGGGAGAGCAAAGGAGGAGAAACAGAATCCCAGGAGGGTCTCCCTCATGGAGAGGGGAAAGAGAGACCCCGGCAGAGAGAGCTGCCCAGGGTTTCAGAAAGGCAGCAGAGCCACCAGCTGTGAAATCTGAGATGTGGTCTGGAGGCATTTTCAAGACAGTAAAGAGTCATCTGCTGCTTGTCTGCTTCCAACAATGGTTAAAAAACTGGGAGAAATCCGATAGCACTCTGCTGCCAGGCTGCTCAGAGCATCCAGCACATCCGAGCACATCTGCCATGGATTAGGGATGGAGCAGGGGCAGAGCAGGAACTGGAATTCCATTAGCTCTCCCAAGAGCTGCAGATCCTCCCTGTGCTCCCAAACAAGCTCCAGGCACTGGCAGGGAGTGAAATCCTTCATTAGCCAACAGTGGGCAAAAGTGTGACCGAAAACCAGGCTCTGCCAGGAAGTGCTGGGAAAATGAGCGGGGTCTGGGAATTGTGGTGAGAGGGGTGGTTCTGCCAGGAAATAAAAGGGGGAATAAATCCTCTCTAGTGGAAAGGCAAAGCTGAAAGGTTTTTGCAGCAGCCTGACATTAGTGCTCTGCACACAGAGGGGAGGGTGCCTTGCAGACCTGCAGCCCTGGGATGCAGAATCAGGATGGCAGCACACAGGGAAGCAGGGAATGCCTAAAAGATGGAACAGCTCGTCGAGTTTTAGACGGCTGAGGTGTAGGAATATTCCAGAGAATAAAGCAAACTTCCAACCACAAAGCCAAATTAAAATTAGGCGGTGGCTTGATCATAAAACCTCTCTGTGATGGATTTTAGAAGGACAAAGGTAGGAAATGCCAGGATAAAATTTCAGGAAGGGTCTGGTTTGCACTGGAAGAGGGGGATCAGAAGGCAGCAGTGCTCTGAGTGGGGCAGATGATGGGCAGGTGGCACCCCGAATTACTCAGGATTTGGGCACTTCCCTGCAAAGCTGCAGCTGGTGGGGTTTTGGGGGTCTGGGCTGATCCCAGGGCAGGTTGTGTAGGTGGGAGCAGAGCAAAGACTGTGGCCTGTGCAGAGCCTCAGTGGACAGGAGAAGAGGGAACGGCCTCAGGCTGGGCCAGGGCAGGCTCAGGTTGGACATCAGGAATTTCCTCGTGGAAAGGGTGCTCAGGCCTTAGCAGGGGCTGCCCAGGGAGGTTTGGAGGTGTCCAAGGGGGCCTGGACATGGCACTTAGAGCTCTGGGCTGGGGACAAGGTGGGGATTGGGCACAGGGTGGACTGGATGGGCTGGGAGGGCTTTCCCAATCTAAATGATCCTGGAATTCTGTGATTCTATTTCAGAAATGTATCCCTGCCCCTGCCCCTGTTTTTCCTGTTTCAACATAGAGCAGTGAGAGCCCCAGACAGGAGGGTTGTAGATCCTGTGCACTGCTCTTGGCTTTTGGTTTGTGCTTGTTTGTCCAAGCCTGGCAGAACTGAAACACCCCAAAAGATGTCAATACCACCAGCTCTGCACCAGTGGCTGTGCTGGGGGGACTAAATGGTAAAATTACATCTGTCTCTTCTCAGAGTAACCACAAAGCTTGGCAGGGACACAGGTGGAGGAGTGAGAGAGGTGCTGGCTGGCACCCAGCCATCAGCATCCCCAGGTGGGCACTGAGCCCAGCATGGCCCAGCTCTGGGCAGGTTTCCTGCAGCCCCTGGAGCTGGGCCAGCCTTGCAGCCTCAGCGTGGCTGCCCTGACGTGGAACTTGCTCCCACATGGGTCAGCAGCACCGGGAAAAGACTGGGGTCTGGGGTCACCTCCTGCACACCTGCCAAGCCACAGGTGTCCCCTGGAACAGGCAGGCAGCAAAGCCAGCCTGGCATCACCTCTGAGGTGCCACCTCCAGGGGAGCCATCCCTGCTGGGCAGAGCAAACACAGACCTTTGGGGGCTGGAGTGGGGTTCAGATTACCTGCTCTGGGTCAAAGCCCACGTGGGCTGAAAGTTTGTGTGGTGCTTAGGGAGAGCTGTGCTGTGCTGTGCTGTGCTGTGCTCTGCTGGGCAGTGCAGTGGTGGCCCAGCCTGCCTGCAGGATCCCAAGGCCTGTTCCACCATTTCATGGGTGTGATGCTCTTCTTTCCCTGCAGTGACCCCCAAAACCTCCTCCACCTCCGTTTGGGCTGCACTCACTGATGACCAAAGGGAAACACCCTTCATCCTCCATCACTTGCCCTGCTCTGCTTTCTCTTTTGTCCATCCCAGGTCTCCTCCTCCTACCCCACCACCATGGAAATGCCCCCCAAGAGCCCTGATGGCAGCGAGAAGTCTCCCCAGTCCAAGGAGCTGATCCCCAGTAACACGGCCAGCACGCTGTGCATGAGCTCCCGCAGCGAGTCCGTGTGGACCAGCACCTCCAGGAGCAAGTGGGACATTTACCACAAACCTGTCATCGTGGTGTCCGTGGGAGCTGCCATCTTCCTCTTTGGGATTGTCATCACCAGCCTGTCCTGCTTCCTGACCAAGAACAAAAATGTTTACAAAATGTGTGGCCCGGCTTTCCTGTCCCTGGGACTGATGCTCCTGGTCTGTGGCCTGGTCTGGATCCCCATCATCCGCAAGAAGCAGAAGCAGAGGCAGAAGTCACAGTTCCTACAGAGCCTCAAGTCCTTCTTCTTCAACCGCTGAGGGCAGCCAGGACCTTCCCGAGAGGGTTCCCCTCCCCTCCACCAACCTGTGTTGATCAGCCATGAAAAAAATCCACGTTCTTGTACTCCCTAGAGGGATTCATCCCAGTCAGTCTCTTCCCTACACGGTCTCCAGTGTGAAAATGAACTTTGTGCTTCATCCAAGTCATCCCAGGAAAAAAAGGAGCAGGAATTTTCAGCTGAGCCCAGCAAGGCTGTTCCAAGGTCTCTGCATCACCCCCAAGTCCAAAGAGTGACCCAAGAGCACAAACTGGGTAAAGTAAAGCCCCAAAGAAACCCGGGCTGAAGCAAAGCCCCAAAGGAATCTGGGCTGAAGCAAAACCCCAAAGGAGCCCAGTTCCCCCAGAAGGTTCTGCAAGATCCATCAGCAGAGAGGAGCCATCTGACTGGAGCCAAAAATCCTTCAAGCTCCCTAATTTGCCAGAGGCTGGAGGATCAGCACAACATCAGGAGACACAGCAGAAGCAGAGGGTCCCAGATGCTGCAGAGGGTCCCAGACCCTGCACAGGGGCACAGATCCTGCTGCTCCAGGCACCTGGCAGGGCAGGGACAAGGGCAATGTGTCTGGGGATGGTCTGAACTGTGGGAACTGTGCTCAGAGCTGAGAGCTGATTCCCTCCCAGGAAACTCTCAACCTCCTCCTGGCCATCTCTCCCTCATTTCTGAAATTGGTGCCACATCAGAGTTCTGAAAATATGGTCCAAGATGCCTGAGTCCTGAAGCATTGTGTTCCCACAGCCTGGCTGACAGGGAGCTTGGGCTCACCCTGACACTGGTGCCAGGCCACCCCAGTCCGTGGCCAGGGCTGCCTGGGGATCCTCTCCACCTGTGTGGGCAGAGCTGGAGGTGGCACATCCCATCCTGGCAGCTGGCACAGCTGGATTAGGGGTATTTGAGCACCCAAGCCCCTTTGCTCCAGGCTCAGCCTGGCCCTGAACTTTGTTCCCTGACTGGTGCAGGTGTCCCTGGGCACCAGTGCCAGGCTGGTGACGGGGCTCTACAAGATCTGGCACAGGACCCAGCAGAGCTGTTTGTTGCCCAGCCAGCCCTCGTGTCATGCCACGCTCTGCTGCTGTCTGCACTCCTGCCCTGGCACAGGGCACCAACCTCTGCTCCTTCAGCTGCCACGGGCAGGGGATGCTCACCCAAAACCCCTGCTTGGGGCAGCTGCAGCCAGAGAGAGGATGGACACCAGGATTCATGATGGGAAATCAGGGACAATCAGGAAGAGCAGCTCCAGGTCCCACCTGGCTGCAGATCTGGGCACAGGTGGGAGCTCTAGAGCTGCCCAGGAAGGAGGAGGCACCTGGAAATGGGTCCTGCTGCAAAGAGCTGTGCTCAGCCAGGAGCTCCTGGCTAAATGGGTGCTCCAGGAGGACTGGAACAGCCAAATGGAGAGAGGGAGCTCCACGTCTCATGGCCAAGGAGAAGGAGACAGTCAGGGAAAAGCTGATGTGATAAGAAGTCACTGAGACCAAGAATTGAATTGGATTCCAGGCTGGTCATTTATAACAAGAATATGAGGTTTCATTAAAGGAAAACGTTCCCAAGGGACTTGCAGGTGGCTGCTCTAGTGTCACATCTCTGCTGTAGCAGGAGGCTGTGGTGACAGAGTTTGGGGGTGGTGTGGCACCCACTGGGCAGGGAGTGCTGGCTCAGGACAGGGGGAGGATGAGGAGGGGGACTGGGGTTGTTTTGTGTGCTGGGTGAGGGGCTGAGTGAACACCTTTGTCCAGGGCTCAGCAGCAGCTCAGGAAGGTGCCTGGCAAGAGGATGGAGCCTGGCAGGGAAAAGGGAACAGCCCAAAGCCTGGTGAGGAGAGGATTCATCAGGTAGAGCTCACTTCTGGCTGCCCAGATCTGTGGTGGGACAGGGAGGCAAAGGAACAGGAATGTAAATTAAGGGAAAGTCAGATTAACAGCTGGGGGACAACTGAGGGGAAAGTCAGATTAACAGCAGGGGGATAACTGCAGGTGGAAGCCCAGGAACAAAGTGGGAACTCTCCCTTGGTGGCACGGGGTATAAATGCCTGATCACTGCCAGGGAGGGAGGGAACTTTGCATTGGAGCTCCCAACACTGGGAATTGCTTCCTTTTCTTGAAGTGAGCTGGAGCAATTTAGGGAAAGAGAGATGCAGGATAACCTGAAGGCTCCTCACAAGGCTTTCTTTAGGAACTGACATAAAATTCATGCCCTGCTGTGGCCCAGCAAAACCCCACAGGGCTGCTGGAAAATGAATTTCTGCCTTTGTGTTGTGGCACCAGTAAACCTCCACCCCCTTGGGATGTGGGAGGCTGCAGAGACAGGGAGTATCCGTGGTTTTAAATGGTTTTATGGACAACAGATTTAAAAAAAAAAAAAGAAAAAAAGAAAGAGTACAAGCAAGAGAGAAGAAAGTGCCCTCTAAATCTCATAACAATCCAGTGGTGGATGCTGGAGAAGTCCAAGAGGAGCAGATTCCACCTGGGCTCACCCGTTGTCTCCTCCTTCCATTGCTGGGCTGGAGGGACCTTTGATCACACCTTTGACCACACCTGTGGGCCATTCCCATTCACCTCCAAATCCCTGTTTGGCTGCTCCCTGCTATTCCCCTTCCCTCCCACTGAAGCCTGTTTGAATCCCTCTGTGATGCTTTCGATCAGACCAAAGAAAAACACGTTCAGAGAAAAGATCAGGTTTTCCAGCAAACATAATTATGTCTCACTAAAGCAAGCTCAGATGTGATCTGCCAGCTTCCCCTGCACTATAAAAAGAACAGGAAATCCATTACAAAAGTCATTATCTCTGCAGAGCAGCTCAAAGAGGAAATATTCCCCCTGCATCTCAAAGGTCACCCAAAGCAAACCCGCCGGGCAGGCTCCGTGGAGAACGTGGAGAATGCCCTGCTCCTGCTCCAGGTGGCTGAGCTGCCTCATTCCTGGGCTTCCACAGCACCAAACCTCCCCAAAGATGAGCACAGCCCTGGAGCAGACCCCTCTCTGAGGATGTCACATCCTGCTTAAATTCCAGTACCTAGAGAGGCTCAAAGAGAGCTGGAGGAGCTTTGGATGAGGGATGGAGGGGCAGGACACAGGGAATGGCTTCCCACTGCCAAAGGGCAGGGCTGGATGGGATATTGGGAAGGAATTGTTCCCTGGGAGGGTGGGCAGGCCCTGGCACAGGGTGCCCAGAGAAGCTGGGGATCCCTGGCAGTGCCCAAGGCCAGGCTGAACAGGGCTTGGAGCAGCCTGGGACCGTGGGAGGTGTCCCTGCCCATGGCAGGGGTTGAAATTGATGATCTCTAAAGTTCCTTCCAACTCAAACCATTCCATGATTCCATGATCTCACTCACACTCACTGGGCCCACCCTTGCTGCAATCAGCTTTCTGCAGCCTCTGGCATCAATAATTTAAGTGTGGAAGGAAGCAGGTGACCACTGGTGCCTGTGATCACATCTTCACATCCCTCTGACACCTTCCAGCTCACACAGCCCCAGGCTCATGAGGCAAAAGGGTGGATGTCCCGGATTCCCACTGGGATCCTGGAATGCTGGCTCCAGGCCTGAGGCTGGATAACACCCAGGCTGCCAGTCCCACACTTGGCCATGCAGGGGATGTCCCAAAGCTCAGGACAGGCCTGTAGGGCACAAAGTCAGCATCAGGGATGGAGCAGTGCCAGCTGCAGGGACCTGCTGGAGGTGGCCTTGGCTCCAGGACATGCCAGAGGTCACACCAAGAGTGTCCTCCTGCCAAACCTGGGCAGCCCCACCACAGCCCTGCCACGAGTGAGGGGGTGGCTGCAGGGGACAGAGGATGGTGTTAAGAGTCCCCTTGCTCCTGCCTGCCACCCACACTGTGCATGTCACAAAGGGCAAGCCCAGGGCAGAGGAGGTTGCCCAGCACAGCCCTGGTCCTGCCTCCCAACCTTATCCCAGCCTTATCCCTCACACCACTCCCAAATACACACAGACAGCCCTGAGCAAACCCTCTGCTCCCTGGGCAGCAGCTCCTGCCCCTGGGCAGCAGGAAAAAACTGTTCCTTCCCCAGTTTCCGTGTGCCCAACATCCAGTGTGGGAATTGGGAGGAGATTTTTAGGGTTTCAAACTCCCTGCAGGCACTGAGAGCCCCCTGAAGTTTTTACTCTCATTGCTGCTCAGTAAGGACAGGGAAACAGCTGGATTTTGGGGAGGGATGGGCAAGTGCAACTCATCCTGGTGGGATCTCCTTTGCTCCCCAGGGTGGGAGGAAGCACCTCACCTCCCAAAATCTTCCCCAGTTTGCCCAGGATGCACAGACCAGAGAGGAAGGGCAGCAAAGACGTTCCCAGTGTCACACCATAACCTGGGAGCAGAAAGCAGCATCCCTGCATCCCAAAAAGTCCCACTGGCTGCTCAGAGACCTGCCAGCAGCTCTGGGGAATTTTGGCTTCTTTGGGCATTCCTCACTGGCTTCCTGGTGTCCCATTTTTGGGTGGGCAGTGGCACAGGAGCTCTCATGGGTGGCTCTCCAGCAAGACCTGCTCTTTGGAGGTGTTGCAAGGGTGATGTATTTTTTGGCATTCTGGAGAAATTCCCGTGCCTCAGTTTACCTACAAAGAGAGGAAATAGTGGGATGTTTCCAGGTTGTCTCTGGGATTTCAGAGCCAAGGTCCTGCAGACTTCCCTGGGATCCTCCCACAGTGGATGCTGCCCAAAAGTGATGAATCTGGGTCTCAAATCCCGGGTCTGTGGGCTCGGATTTGCACCTTCGTGACAGGCTGGGTGTGAAAGCAGCTACACCTGGCTGACCACCGAGAACCCGGGGTGGGCTCGCACAGAACCCCCTGGGCTGTGCTGCGGGCCAGGCAGGGGCAGGGCCGTGAAAGGGTTAAAGCTCTGTCGTGTTCTCGCTCCCGATTGTTCTGCAAGGTGTGTTGTGACATTTGTACTTCCTCTTGGCAGCCCGGGGCAGCGGAGGGAGGCACGGGAGGCAGGGAGGGAGGCAGGGATGCTGCTCCCACCGCCGCCCTGAGGGGCTCCGGGGCTGTACCATGGGCACACGGAGGCTGCTGGGTCGCTGTGCTGCCATCGCCCTCCTGGCCCTGCTCTGCGATGCCCTGGGGCTCCTCATCCTCCTCCTGGGCATCCTGGCTCCCCTCAGCTCCTGGGATTTCTTCGTTTACGTGGGGGCCCTGCTGCTGGCCTTCAGCCTCGTCTTCTGGGTCTTCTGGTACAGCTTCAACATCGAGGTGCCCCTGAGGGAGCTGCAGTGCAGCTGAGCCCGGAGCCACAGTGGGAACTTTGCCTCATTTTCCTCGGAGGAGAAGCTGGGAAGACCTAAAGCATCGCTCAGCTGGCAAAGAGCACCCAAAAGCCAGCGAAGGGAGGGACCTGCTGGTCCTCACAGCACCAGGCAGCCAGATGGACCCTCGGGGGAAAGGTACCCAGAGCTCAGCGTGCACTGGGATGCTTGGCTGGTGTGGGGGCATGCAGAGGTCCTGGCAGGGCAGCCAGAGCTTCCTGCTGGTGACAGGCACCCTCAGGAGTAATGTCAGATTTTAAAGATGCTCTGGAATGGGTTAACGATGGCCAGGAAGTCGGTTTTGATGAGATGAATGAATTTTGGGAGGGGGTTTGGGTGGAGTTTGGAGGTGGCTGGTGTCAGGGGTGTAATTCCTCAGTGCTTTCCCATCAGGATGATGCTGGGAGAGGAGGGTCCTGGAGAGCTGCGGCTCTCTCTCCTGACAGCTTCGTGTGGCAGAGGGACAAGGAGCACAAGCCACCCCTGGCCACACACCCTGGGCAAACAGGGAAAGTCCGTAAGGATAACCCAGGCTGTGCTCCAGCACCAGAACCTCAGTGTGAGCTGTGAGGGAGCAAACCCAGCTGCTCCCATCACACCCTGAGCGCTGCCAGCAGCGTTTTCCCAGCAGGGAACGTTTTTCCAGCAGAGCAGTGGGGACCAGTGAAAATCCAAGTGCAAGTTGTGTCCCCAGGGCACTGCTGGGATGCTTTGTCAGAGCCCGGGGACAAGTGCTGAGCACATGGAAACTGGGTACAAAGTGCCATGTTTGAACACAGGGCCTGAGATTAGGCCTTGTTAATCTCAGGCTTGTCTAGAACATGCCTGCCTGGTTTGGCAGCCACCCAAGGGGCAGAAAGATCAGGTCCTGCCTGGTCTCTGCAGCCTGGTCCTGCAGCAAGAGGGACCACTGAGCATCAGCAGTGCCTGCAGGGGCTGCTGCTGGCCTGGGAACCTCAGAGGGCTCTGTTTTGGCCCAGTGTGAGCAGCAACACCAAAGTTATGGGGAGCTGGAGATGTCTTGGAGAGCAGTGTCCTCCTTCCTGCCAGCATCCCAGGGACGTTCCTCCTGTGCTGGCCAGGATGGGGGAGCCAATTAGCCCGGGGGAAATAAGGAGCAGCCCCAAGGAGCAAAGGGAGGTGACAGCAGGAGGATGCCCCAGGCAGGTGCCAGCTGTGCCCCCACACCAAGAGCCAGCCAAGGAGGGGTGGGTTTTAACAGAGAATGAGGCAAAGAGGAGGCAGAGATGGGGAAAGTGTCCCCACTGCCACATCACTGTGGGTGAGTGTCAGACACAGCCCACACTCAGCTCACTGCCAGCATCTCGGCCAGACCAGCGCCCCAGGCAGGGACATTGCCAGGGACACGTCCCCATCTGTGAGCCACAACAGGGACATTGCCTAGCACAGCTCTCCATAAAGCCTCCCACAACCAGCAAGGCTCTTTTTTATTATTTTCTTCTTTTTTCCTTGATTTCCTCTGCTGTTGGCAGTGGCCACAAGGGACAGAGCTGAGGTTTTCCTGGCTTTGCCCTGTGAGTGGAGGCTGCTGTGTGAATCACAGGGTTTTACAGCCCTGCACTCACCAGGATGCCCAGGCCAGGAGTTCAGCTTTGCCCTCACCAGGTCTCAGGGTGTTTTTCCACCTCTGTGCCCTTGGGACTTGGTCCTTCAGGAACTTCCTTGATGTGCCTTAGGATAAGAACCTGGGACAAGCATCAGTCGGACCCTGCAGCTGCAGAGAAGGAAGGGCAGCAGCAACCCACACCCTCCTTTATTTGCCTGGGGATTTTTAATTGCCAGTGCTGAGCCTGTCAATCCAGCCTGTAAATCTTGGCCGAGGGCTTTGTCACCATTCAAGGTCTGTCCCTTGCTGGGTTCGTGCCTGGGTGTGGCACTCAGGGGCACAGTGGGAGCTGGGGTGGGGTCCCTGTCCCCGCGGGTCCCTCCTGCCTCCCAAACTCCCAAATGGAGCTTTTTGGGGGCAAAGTCGCTACCAGCACCTGGGGCTGGATGGTCCCCTGCACTTCACCAGCACGGCCTGGGGATGGTTTGGGGGTGGAGGGTGATTCCCACATGGAAAAGTGCTGTTGTCCCTGTGCCTGGAACTCCTGGGATGCGTTCAGGAGTCTGTCCCCAGTCCCGAGGAGGAGCAGAGGCTCCCAGTGCCCTGGGAAACCAGACCCCAGCATCCTGCACTCCCCTCTCACAGGTGTTCCCCTCTCTGATCCACCTGCGGTGTGTGACATTCTCCCAGCTCACCTGGGCCACCCCACAGCAGGATGAATGTGGGGACATGTGCACAAATCCAACCCAAACACATCTCTGGGTCTGTGTGCAAGGTGCCTTCAGCATCCTCCACCTCTTGCAGGCTGGCAAGGAGGGACACAGGGACAGGCAGGACGTGGTGGCTTCAACAGCCTTGGTGCACAGGCAGGAGCAACCAGCCCCACCCAGAAAGGGAGAGAAACCTCCCAGTTGTGTTCTCATGGCAGGGACTGTGAGATTTCTCCTGCCACGGTGGGCACCGTGACCCTGCTCACCTCAGCACGCCCAGAGCACCAGCTCTGATGGTCTCCAGTGTCCTTTCCATCCCAGAGACACAGCTCCTTCCCTCTCCTGCTGTCCCGAGATCCCCCAGGCTGGAGCAGAGCCCAGCCCTGACAGCCCCAGTGGCAGGACAGGGGTGGGTGAAGCTCCTGTGGGTCCCCATCCCTCAGTGCTGTGTGGCACTGGGAGCACTGGCCCAGGCCCAGTGAGATATTGACTCAAGGGTTTATATTTCCTTTTTGGAAAGATTTCTGTGGTTTTGTGCTTGCTCTGTTTGCTCCAGGCTGGGGGTTGTTCCAGATCCTTGGGCTTGGCACAGCCCCGTGGCCATGGCACAGAGCCCACGTGGGCACTGGGGACCAGCAGCTCCCTGACCAGTCTGTGCTCCCTCAGCCACCCCACTGACACCAGCCCAAAGCCCAGCAGCCTCCAGAGCTTCCTGCACTGATGCTGCAACCCCAAAATGCTGTGGGGTGACTCCAGGGGCCCCCCCTGGTGACCTGGACCTGCTCTCAGCACTCTGGGCTCCCTCCCACTCTTCCCCTGCCGTGAATCCCTCACTGGGCACCAGACAGGGACCAGGGGGAATGTCAACCCCAGCAGTGTTTGCTCCTGAGCCTGCATCTTCCAGGGAGGGGAAAATCCTCCTTTTGTGCCCAAATGTTACCAGCCTTACACGTGCCTTGAGCTGGGCTGATCCTGGGTATCCCTGGGCATCCTGGGCATCCCTTGTGCACCCAGGAATCTGCTGGTCCTGCTGCCTGGTGGGACATGGACCCCTAAATCCCAGTGTCTCGATGTCACATCTCTTTATTGAAGAGATCTTGAATTTCTTAGCTGTTCCCATGGTCTTTCAAGGCATTCACATCTCTTTTCACTCTCTTTATAGGGAGAGAGGGAAGGACAGGAGTGGATGTCAGGACTGAGCAGAGGAAGAGGAGCAGCCCCACACAAGGACTCTGCTGTGCTGCTCTTGCACAGCCAGCCCTGAGAGCAGAGCAGGAGCTGTGTCACCCTGCTGTGCTGGGGCCACTGCCACAGACACTCAGGACATCCCCTGAAGGATGGACACCCCTTTTGCACCCTCCCCAGTCACTTTGCACTCATCCTTCCCCTGCTGCTGGCTCAGAGAGTGCAGCAGGAGCAGCCTGGTGGCAGCAGAGTCTCTTCCCACTGTCCTGACCAGGGCCACAGACCCACAGGGTGCTGCTGGCAGCTCTGCCACCCTCCCTGGGGGAGTGTGATGGTCCAGCAGGGCTCACACCTGGAGAAACAGCCCCAGGTGCAGCTGGGTGCCCGGGCTGGACCTGCTCTGTGCAGGGATGGGAGAGACAGACAGCAAAATCAGGCTGGACAGGGGATTCCCAAAGCAAAGTCCAGCTGCTGGAGGTGTCAGGTCTGTTCTGCCCAAGGTCCCAGGCACTCTCTTAGGGCACTTCAGGAAATACTCAGAAGACCTCGATCCAAAGAGCTCCTGGAGCTGAGAAGAGCTGCAATGGACAGGGGAGAATTCAGTGCTTCAACCAAGCCAGGGTTGGCTCAACATGGGAACAAACCCCTGGTTCACTCCAAATCCAAACCCTGCCAGCCAGATCCTCTCATCCAGGAGAGACACAGACAAAGCCAGAAATTTTATCAAATAAAATGTCTGGGTAAAAGCTGGGCTGCCCCTGCTGCCTTCCAGAGCCACCAGGGGTTGGAGAGGGACCAGCACCCCCTGACCTGACAGGGGACCCCAAATTCCTCCTGGCCCCTGGAGCTGCCCAGCCCCTTCCAGCCGGGTGCTGGGGTGGGGGACAAGCAGGATTTGCACATCCTGGAGGAACAGGTTCTGCCAGGCTGCACAGCCCCTCCTGCAGCCATCCCCTCTCTCCCTGCACAGCTGCACCCACCCTGCAGCAGGGGATGCCCCGTCCCAGCTGGTTCCAGCACAGCCCAGCTGCAGGGATGGGCTCCCAACTGGGATTTAACCCTTCCCAGCCCTGGCTGCTGCAGCTGAGGTGCCCGGGGCTGAGGGATGCTGTGAGATGGGATTCAGCAAGAGCAGCCCCTCCTCACTCAGGGCCAGCTCAGTGTCCTGTCCCCATCAGGTGCCACTGCAGCTCAGCTGCTGTCACTCGAGGCTGCCAGGGCAGGGCAGGAGATTCTGGGCAGTCCAGAGGGAATGAAAAGCTTGGGATCAAACCCTTCCATCAGGCAGGGTCCAGCTCTGGCTGGAGGTGGCATCTCACTCCAGCAGTCACAGTCATCAGTTGTCCCCAAGGAGATGCTCCCACAAGGATCCCTGAAGATCGCAGAGATCCCAGCAGCCCTGGATTGTGCCAGGGATTCCAGCTCCAACCCCTGAGGCATCCAAGGAGGCTTTCCTAGGAGTCTCCACATCTTATGAGCTTTCCTAAGTAAAAGGAATTTCCTAAGTTCCTGAGTAAAATGAGCTTTCCTATGCCAGAGGAATGTTTCTCAGCTTCTCACTGAAGCCCTGAATCCATCCCTCAGGCTCCCCATGGGGGATTCCAGACCCTGCTTGAGCTCAGCCTGGCTGTGGGAAGGACTGGCCAGGGCTCCTGTCCCAGGATCTGGGCATGCCCAGGCCATTGGTACCCTGCAGTACCCTGGGGCTGCTCAGGGACAGGGCTGCCACAGGGGAGATTTTTGCCATCAGCCAGCAGATAAATCACCCTGGAGTCAAGGGAAATGGCTTTCCCAGCTCAATTTCCTGTTGCAAAATGGGACATCAGTTAAGGCAAAACCCGTTCAAAAGAAGCTCTTCCCAGAAAATGCATTTGCTGGTCTTTGCCAGCAGTTACTGGAAGGAGAGTGCAGACACCTCTGATGACATTCCAGAGGTTTTTTAATGGTAAATCATTGAGTTTTTGACAAAAAGGATCTGTAAGGATGACACAGGGGAAGTGTAAGGCCTGCCCTGGCAGCTGAGCAGGATTTGTCTTGGGATGCTGATGTGACCCAGGGAATGCTGAGAAGGGCAGGGCTGGTCCCACCCTCCTCTGCACCTCAGCTTTGTCCCCTGGCAACAGGCACAGGGACAGAAACCAGCCCCTCACCAAGGGACAGCTCCAGCCCCTCACCAAGGGACAGAATCCAGTCCCTCACCAAGGGACAGCTCCAGCCCCTCACCAAGGGACAGAATCCAGTCCCTCACCAAGGGACAGCTCCAGCCCCTCACCAAGGGACAGAATCCAGTCCCTCACCAAGGGACAGCTCCAGCCCCTCACCAAGGGACAGAATCCAGTCCCTCACCAAGGGACAGCTCCAGCCCCTCACCAAGGGACAGAATCCAGTCCCTCACCAAGGGACAGCTCCAGCCCCTCACCAAGGGACAGAATCCAGTCCCTCACCAAGGGACAGCTCCAGCCCCTCACCAAGGGACAGAATCCAGTCCCTCACCAAGGGACAGCTCCAGCCCCTCACCAAGGGACAGAATCCAGTCCCTCACCAAGGGACAGCTCCAGCCCCTCACCAAGGGACAGAATCCAGTCCCTCACCAAGGGACAGCTCCAGCCCCTCACCAAGGGACAGAATCCAGTCCCTCACCAAGGGACAGCTCCAGCCCCTCACCAAGGGACAGAATCCAGTCCCTCACCAAGGGACAGCATCCAGCCCCTCACCAAGGGACAGAAACCAGCCCCTCACCAAGGGGCAGAATCCAGCCCCTCACCAAGGGACAGAATCCAGCCCCTCACCAAGGGGCAGCTCCAGCCCCTCACCAAGGGACAGAATCCAGTCCCTCACCAAGGGACAGAAACCAGTCCCTCACCAAGGGACAGCTCCAGCCCCTCACCAAGGGACAGAATCCAGCCCCTCACCAAGGGACAGCTCCAGCCCCCTGCAGTCCCCGTGATCCCTCCTTTAGGGCTCAGGGTGAGCCACCCCTGCCGTGGGCACTGATGTCACAGTGGGGGACAGAGGCTGAGCCCCTCCAGGCTCAGAAAACCCCTCTGTCCTGCAATGCAGGAGAAGAGCCCACCCAGGGCCATGGAATGGAGAATGGAAAAGGGTGGACAATGAAGGAGGGTGGACAATGGAAAAGGGAATCTGCCACGTGCTGGAGATGGAGTTCACAGGATCTTGCTCTGGAGAGCCCCAGGAGCAGGGACAGGCAGCTCAGTGTCACCTCCTGTCGCTGTCCCACACTGGCCCAGCCCAGTCCCCGGGTGCCCGTGGCTCTCCGGGCTGGCTGCAGGGCAGGGCAGGGCAGGGAGCTGGGAGGAGCCTCCTCCTCCTCAATTATTGATGGCCAGCTCTGGCTGATGGAACTGGGGCTCTCTGAGGCCGCTTCCTAATGGAGCCTGCAGCCCTGCCTGCACTCCTGGGCCTGCACAATTCCCACTCCTCCCATCCCCGGGCCATAAAAATGCCACCTCCTGCTGCTAATGATGCATCACTGAGCCATTGCTGGGGCTCAGAGCCTGCAGAGATGGAGCTGGGGGGGCAGGGTGTGCTCTCCAGCCTGGGGAGTGATCTCCAAACCAGGGAAGTGATCTCCAGCCTGGGGAATGATCTCCAAACCAGGGCAATGATCTCCAAACCAGGGCAATGATCTCCAGCCTGGGGAGTGGTCTCCAAACCAGGGCAATGATCTCCAAACCAGGGCAATGATGTCCAGCCTGGGGAGTGATCTCCAAACCAGGGCAATGATCTCCAGCCTGGGGAATGATCTCCAGCCAGGGGAAGGGACAGTGAGGACATGGGGACAGTGGCCCTGGGCACCAGAGTGTGCAGTACAGGAGCTGCCAGGGGCACAGGAGTTGCCAGGGGCACAGGAGGTGCCAGGGGCACAGGAGCTGCCACCCCTGGAATTTCAGCACAGCATTTCCCGGGATATCTCCAGTTCCTGCTGTTTGACCCTTGCCCACCCGGGGCCGGGGCTGGGGGCTCTGTGGCTGCCCCTGCCAGCCCTGCCAGCCATCCCTGGCCAAGCAGTGCCACCCTGTGGAAAACACCCTCCTCTCCTCCAGCTCCATGGATGTTCCTGCTCTCCCTTGGCCCTGTGTGTGCCCCTGACACAGCACAAGACACCCCCAGCCCCTCCCAGTGCTGCCACTGGAGCCCTTCCCAGTCCCCACTGCCTTCCCAAAAATCTCCAGGGCTGCAGCCACCCTGTGCCACCTCCCAGCAGGCCCGTGGCAAGGGCCCGGTGCCCTGGCACCCTGCATTCATTGCCCAGACAGGCTAATAATAGGGTTTATTATTAAATAATGAGGCAGGGACACGTCATGGTCAGGTCATTGTTTCTTATGAAACAGGGTCTCCATTCCAGGGAGGTGTCTCAGGCGCTTTTCCCCAGGGCTTCACGCAGGGGTCGGGGTTGTGGCACCCCAGGTTTGGGTGGGGACACTGAGGCAGGGACAGCACAGGGAGCAGCAGCCCAGCAGGGCAGTGTCCCCAGGGATGGCAGGGGACACCAGCAGCTCCTCTGCCCCACACTGCTCCCCCTTCCCATACCCCAGGTTGTCCCTGTTTGTTGCCCTGAGAAGTTCTGTCTGATGCCAAAGCCACCTCGGTGGCACTGCTGGCCCTTGGGGGCGTGGGAACCTTGTGCCAGCCCTGTGCCCCACTGCCACCTCCCGTGGGGACAGTGAGGGACATCCTGCCCACGCTGGGGTGACAGTGAGGGACATGCTGCTGACATTGGGGGGGACAGACACAGCAGCACCCACAGGGCCAGGGCCAGGGTCAGGAGGACAAAGGTGATGAAGGTGCAGCCTGGGCTGGGGACAAATGCCATGAGTGACCCCAGCAGCAGCAGGGGTGGCCAGCAGCCCCTTCCCCTTCCCCTGGGAGCAGGCACTGAGATTCCCAAATCCCAGCTGTGCCTCCCTGGCAGGGCTCTGGGCTGGGGGCTGACAATGGGGTGGTCCCCATGGGTGGGACCAGCCCCAAATTGGGCAAAGCCAGGAGGTTGGGGGGGGGAGCTGAGCAATGCCCAGCCTATTTGGCACAAGTGAAAATGAACCCCTGGATGTGAGACCTCAGGAGGGGGATACAGGGACAGGGAAATGTCACTCTGCCACAGGGCTCCAGCAAGGACAGCAGGGTGGGGTCTCAAATCTGCCCCTTTATGATGGCCAGAACTTGGGTTTATTGGCAAGCCCTGTCCCTGGGTCCCCAGGGCAGGAAGGATGCTGTGACAATGGCAGGACTGCCACAGCCCTGGAGAGCCCAGAGAGGTGAGGGAGGGCACGGCTGGGACTGCCTGTGGGGTGGGCTGGCCTCTCCTCCCACCCCCTGGCACTGCAGGGAGGCTGGCAGAGGGGAGGCTGAGCTCAGCACTCTCTCCAGCCTCTGGTTTTGCTGCCCTCGTGCCTGGCCGCTGCAGGCTCTGGTTTCTCCATCCCTGGCATGGAAGCCCAGGATGAGTTTCAGCTCCAGGCTGGCTGCATCACCGTGACCCCGACACCCTGGCAGCTTGGGGACTTCCAGCAGCCCCACAGCCTGGCAGCCCTGACCCCCAGAGCCCTTGGCTGGGCCTGGTGCCACCGTTCCAGCCCTCCCAGAGCTGGGCAGGACCAGCAGGGCCCCTCAACCCCTGCAGGTGCTGCCACAGGGCGCAGGAGGTTCCTGTCCACAGACACCCTGGAGGAAGCCACCAGCAGGGTCTGGCCTGCCATATTTCAACCAAAAGGGACAGAAAACACCACCAGTGACACCGTGAGCACCTGGAGCTCTGCAGGAAGGTCTGAAAGTCCATTCAGTCCCCGGCCAGATGAGAGAGCTTCACCCAAAGCTGCTTCTGGACTTTCTCCGGGAGCTTTAAGAGAGAGCCTCCAAGCCCAGCTCCATCCCAGCACCGGCGACACCACCCAGGCGTCCCAGCTGATCCCATCCCTGCTACGAGTCCCTCCTGACCAGCAGCAACCAGGGCAGCACGGCCGCCAGCATGGCCACGGTCAGGACCAGCATCACGGCCAGGGCCATGGGGGACTGGCAGCACTGCAGCCCCAGGGCAGGGCTGGACGAGCCCGAGCTGGCCGTGTCCTCCCCGCTGCCCGCGGCCACCAGCGGCATCCCGTGCTCGCTGATGACAAAGATCTGAGCTTCCCGTGGCAGCAGCGCCGGCAGCTCCTGCTGGCCCCGCTCCAGCCTCTGCACCGGCAGCAGCGAGAGGCTGGGCACCACCAGAGTGTTGCTGGCCTGGCTCTTGGCCAGGTGCGACAAGGAGGATGGCGACAGAGGCATCTCCAGCGTCCGGGGAGGCCACAGAGCTTTCTTCTTGCTGAGGAAGGTGATGTAGCGACAGACGGGGCAGGTGATGCTGCTCTGGACGTGCCCGTCCAGCTTGGCCGACAGCAGGCACTTCACCAGGCAGTCGTGGCAGAAGGTGTGGCCGCAGCTGAGCCGCCGGTGCGTGGCCTCCAGGGGCTGGAATTTCTCGTAGCACACCGGGCACTCGGCCGGGCCACCCTCCTTGCTGGAGGAGGTCTCGGCCATCCCGGCTGTGGTGGCCGCGGGAGCGCCCCAGCTGCCAGGGAGAGGCACCAGGGGTTAATCAGGCTCTGGTGGCAGTGATTAGCACAGTCCGTCTCTTCATCTCTCCTCCTGCTCCTCCTCCTCCCTGCTCTCTTGGCACTGCCCAGAAGGAGGGGATGGGTGCCTGGACAGGTTAAAGCTCCCAGTGCAGCCCCTGGGGACAAGGGACAGAGGTGGGAGGGTCTCAGCTCCAGAGCCCCCCAGGGCAATAATCCCGGGCTGCAAAACCACAGGGGCAGAGGGCCGAGCCCCTGGATGGAGCTGCTGAATTCCTGGTACAGACCATGTCACTGCAGGCACAGGTTGTGTCACGAGTGCCTCTGTGCTCGGCTGCTGGGAGCTGGGGATTCCCATCCCACCATGGACCCTGCCAGGGACAGGGAGCTGCTCCCATCCCAGAGAACTCAGAGGGGCTGGGGGAGCCTGGAGCAGCCAGGTTGGTGGAGCAGGGGCTGGACAGGGAGATGACACAGCCAGGACAGGCAGCAAACACCCACAGCTGGCTCCTTCCAGGCTGCTGGAGGATGGCCCAGGCTGGTGGCCAGGCCATGGAGGTGACCAGGCCATGGAGGTGACCAGGCCATGGAGGCGACCAGGCCGTGCTGGTGACCAGGCCGTGCTGGTGACCAGGCCATGGAGGTGGCCAGGCCGTGCTGGTGGCCAGGCCATGGAGGTGACCAGGCCATGGAGGTGGCCAGGCCGTGCTGGTGGCCAGGCCATGGCATCTCCAGGCCATGTCCAGGCTCAGGCTGCAGCCAGGGTGCAGCCAGGCAGGCTGGAGCTGTGCCAGGGTTAGTCAGAGAGGGGGGAGGGCAGAGCCAGCCCAGCCAGCCCTGCCCTGGCCCCAAGAGCAGGGCAGTGTGGGGTGCTCTGAACCCCCAAATGGGGCTGGAGCTCAGCCCTGCATCTGCCCAGGCAGGAAAGGAGAGGGCAGGGAAGAGAAGGGAAAGGGGAGATGTTCAGCTCATCTCCCATCTCTCAGAGCAGCCAAGGAACCAGACTTTCATCAAAACTGCAGCTTTTTCCAGACCTGGTGGCGTTTTCAGACCCCGCCCAGCCTGCACCCCTTTCCTCACCCAGGGCTGTGCCTGGACACCCTCCCAGCCCACCCAAAGCTTCCACCATCCCCTGCCAGGCTGCCCCAGCACGGCCACAAGGACACCACGAGCCACCCCCTCCCCAGGCAGGAGAACAGATCCCGGCTCCTGCTCCGGCTCAGGAGGGATCAGGGATTGCTGCTCCCCCAGGACCCCCTCACCCC
>VZTR01025979.1:0-13744 GCA_013400775.1 Chaetops frenatus
TTCCAGATCGTTCTCCCTTCCTCGATTCCCTGTTGACCTCTGTCCCCTGGCCACCCCTTCCCTCTCCCCCTGTTGTTCCACCCTGGCCCCTCCTGTGTGCTGCCCCTGAGCCCTCAGACCATTGGACCCTGATGCTCTCCCCGCCCTTTGCCTTCCTGGTATAAAACCCTTTGACCTGCCCAGTTCTTGGTTCATCGTCACTGGATTCCTTCGCGTGTGGCTGCAATAAACCCCGTGGGACTCCATGCGAGAACCCCTCCTGTTTCTCCTGGCTGGGGGATTACAGAGCTATCCAGAGGTGTGTGTGTGTTTGTGGGGAAGCGTGTCTGTGGNTGTCGGTGGCCTCGAGTGGCTCCTGGCTGGAGACGCTTCTGGAAGGTTGCAGCACCTATTACCATCAGCACCCACCTCTGCAACAAGTGGAGCACCAGCCAGGGACCTCAGCTGTCCCTGGAAGCGGCTCCAGCCGCTTTTTCCTGCTGGAATTTAAGCCGCATTCGGCTCGACCGCTTCCCCGAGGAGGCCCTGCGACTTCTATCGGAGCTATCTGAGGGATGACTGGCAACCCTCCCGGAGCGGAGGATCGCTCAAACCTCGTGAACCAGCCCGAGGATTTCTGTTGACCCGGTTTGGTGAGTGCTTTTGGGGTCACTTTTACGCTTTTCTTTCCTCTTTCTGCCTGGGGTTTGGGAGAAACGTGGGTATGGGGTGATGAACTGACCCACCCGCAGCAGGAAGTTTATTCCCAAGTTGCGGGAGCCCTTCTTGGGGGGGAGGGTTCATTTTTCTGAAGTAGAGTTAAAATGTATTGTTTGGTGGATTTTCAAATATTTTCCTAACGTTACCCGGGAATTGGTTCTTAAAAGGGGCATCTTTCGGTTGCTAAATTTTATCCTTTATTTTGCAGGTGTGGTTTCGGTTACGTTCTGGGTCCCAGTTAAAGAACCCTTCTCTGCGCTCCTCTCCCCTGCAGTTTCCTGAGCCCTCCTACCCGCCTAAGGAGAGATCGGGAGATGGATCCTGCCCGAGGGAGCGGGGTTGCCACCGTCTCCCTGACATCTCCCGATCTCCTCTGTCCCCCTTCCAGGACAATACTGATCACACTGCCCTGTACTCTTCCCCAACCCTCCTCCTTCGCCCGCTTTCCCGGTTTCACCAGGCTCCCTCCCCATCCCTGAGGGAGCAGCTGGCCCTGGCTGCCTCCTGACATGGAAAATACCGTGTCTGTCTTGGTGTGGTTTTCATCCTGGGAAAACTACTGCAGCTCCCCAAAAGCAATCTCAGCTGGGCAATAACAGAAACAAAAGGCAGCTACAGAGCACCCAAATTACAGCTCCTGTGAGTGAAATGGCAGGTGAATGGGATTGAATGTCGAGCTAAAACAAAGAGACTTCAACTTCTGGGCTGGAAACTCTGCATTTTTCCCTATCACACGAGAGCTCTGCATTTCAGTTTCAATTCTAGTGCAGGAGGAAAGTAAACCCTGCAATATATCATTTTCTACTGAAAAGAAATATAATATGAAATTGTTTTGATTTTTTTTTCCTATCAACCTCGATCTATGAATGATAAACTGTATTCCAACCAAACAACTTGGTACTGAAGAGATCTAATTGTTTGCAAGTTGAAATCACTATCTGATTCATATGCCCAGTGCTAATTAAAATTGGGAACATGATACCCTTTCCTCACCACCTGTCTGCTCTCCAGGTGATACAGGGCTTGGAGAAATATACCAGTAAAAATCAGAACAGCAATTTTTGCTAGAGAACAAGTAATA
The DNA here is from genome assembly GCA_013400775.1 of Chaetops frenatus. NCBI lineage: Eukaryota > Metazoa > Chordata > Aves > Passeriformes > Picathartidae > Chaetops > Chaetops frenatus. Next base: position 1,781 of record VZTR01025979.1, read on the forward strand.
TTTAGATGAAATAGTATTCTTCAGCTCTGGCACCATTTTCTAGATCACAGTATTTATGTATGCAGTCTTTAGACAGTTACATTAGAAAGGATTGCTCTAGTGTTGAAAAGAATATTTCATGCAAAATAAAGAAATTTAGGGAGAGGAAATTGGCTTTCTATCTTCTGAGATTTTAGTGATCTAATTAAAAAGATACACCTGCATTTCTTGATAAAGATGAAATTAAATTATCCTAATCCTTTCTTTTATACTGGTAGAAAAGAGCTCTGGTGTTTGATGGTATCTGACAAATGCAGCTAAAGTGGAAAGAGCAAATTTTCATGGACTTTTCTTCCTGTGAGCTGTTTTGCATGGTTTTCACCTCCATCAAAGTACCCTGATATTCACTTTCAATGTCTATGTAGTAGCTGTTGAATGTATTTTTCTCCTGATAGATACCTGGGTTTGTAGGGAAGTTTTTAAATGTATTATTAGACATTTAGGCATGTATTTTTAGTTTTGCTCTTTTAAGCTTGCTCAGGGCAAAATATTTTTCCAAGGCAGGAGTGAATTCAGCTTCCAGTCTGGGATGAGATCCCTCTGTAGCACAGAGAGTTGTTCTGTAAAATAAATGCTGAGGAGACAAAGTGCCAGTGTTAGCTAAAATCACAGTCCACCCAAGCACAGTGCAGAAAGAAAAAAGTCCATATTCACAGAATCACACAATATTTAGGGTTGGAAGGGACCTCTGGAGATAATCCAGTTCAAGCCCCTGCTAAGGCAGAGTCACCTGGAGCAGGTGACACAGGAACATGCCCAGGTGGGTTTGGAATGCACAGAGGGAGACTCCAGGCCCTCCCTGGGCAGCTGCTCCAGGGCTCTGCCACCCTCAGGGTAAAGTTCTTCCTCGTGTTGAGGTGGAACTCGTGTTTTTATGTGCATTACTCCCTGTGCTGTCACTGGGCACCACTGAACAGAGTCTGGCACCATCCTGTGCCAGCCCTGGGGGACACTGGTGAGGATTAATGACATCTCCCCCCAGGCTGCTCTCCTCCAGACTGAGCAGGCCCAGCTCCCACAGCCTCTCCTCATCACAGAGATGCTCCAGACCCCAAAGCATCTTTGTGTCCTCCTTTGGACCCTCTCCAGCAGCTCCCTGTCTGTCTCAAACTGCTGAGGCCAGAATTGGGCACAGCACTCCAGAGGTGCCTGCCAGGGCTGAGCAGAGGGGCAGGATCCCTCCCTGACCTGCTGCAAATGCTCCTCCTGCTGCCCCCAGCATCCCACTGGCCCTCCTGGCTGCAAGGACCATGAGTTAATTTGTGCCCCACCAGGACCCCAGGTCCTTCTCTGCAGAGCTGCTCCAGCAGGTCACCCCCAGCCTGAGCTGCTGCTTGGGGCGGTTCCCCCCAGGTTCCCTCGGGTCTCTGGGTGGGCTCTCACCCCTCTGCTCCAGCCACAGCAATGGGCTGCCACTGACTGGGGCTTTGTAGCTCTGAGTTGTGACTTCCTTGCCTTCAGATCTCCTTCTGAGGAAGACTGATGGCCAAGACATGGATAGTTCAGTCCTCACACATAATACAGTTTAATTCTGTAAGCATTCACATGAAAGCCAAAGGCTCTGGGTTCCAGTTGTGTGAATTTTTCAGAGCAGGGAGCCCTTGGGCAAAGTTTGACTAAGCAACTTTTTCCAATGTGTGATATGGGTGACATTGAAATTCTTGACAGTCTTTATCTATGTGGAACAGCTGCTCATTGTGGGAACAATGTGTGACCACAGGCCTGGAAATAATTTTAAATCTTAAAATATTATTCCTCAATTGACATACCTTCTTTTTTTTTTTTTTTTCCCTCCCTGTAAGAAGCTCTTAAAACCTTTGGTTACTTGGTGTATTTATCCACTATCAGTTATACCAGAATGACGAGGTTTAAACAGAGCAGTTCTTCATTAGAGTCATCAGTATTTTACATAAAATCTAAGCAGGGTTAGTCAGTGAGAGAATAAAACAAGCCTCTGGTGTCAGAACTGTATTAGAGTTCATGGTGTTACTGCTGTTGACTGAAACAATGCTGGAAATTGTTTAGCAGACCAGTAGTAACCATTTGATATCTTCAGAATGATAGTGCAAAACTAAGCTAAAATTAAAATGGTTTAAAATACTTTTAAAGACCATTTTATATAATAATACATTACTTCTTGTGTATGAATAGTATGTATGAATGTAGAAGTTCTGCATTTTCTTATTCTTTTAAAAATACGGTACTGCTACCAAAAATAATGATTAAAAAATGCTTTTTATACATTTGAACGCATATCTAACTCTCTACTAGCTAGGAACAACTGTGAGAAACCCCACAAAATATTCCGAAATAACCTTTCTGAATAATTGAAGATGGCTTTGCATTTTTACCAGCACCTCCATAAACTCAGTATGGCATCAATGAAAATTCACCACAGCCTGAGCCATAGAGTGGCATTTACAAACATATTTAGAGAGCTTTACTGTAAGTAATGAAATTATTAGAGAGCAACCAGGACAAATGTATCTGAATGTTAAAATGTGCTTTATGAGCTCAATAATTCTCATGGCAAACATATTTTTTTCTGAAGCCCTGGTGGCTAAGAGCTAGACTTCATGCAGTTGTGGGTGGGTGGGTGATGAAATTGCTGGTTTTCTGTTTTCTTCCTGCATGAGATTGTAGCTTACATACAGAAAAACTGATACTTCATTTCTGGGGAATGTTTTCGTTCTATTTTCTTTTTTTAACAGAATCATAGACATCTTGTCTTCACCCACTGAACTTCCTCATTTTCCTCAACTGTTGTTCCTACTAATATTGAAAAGCATTTTTATTGTCTGAACCTGATCTAGTAGAGGAGGAGCAAACTCTCAGAACTGGAAATCCATGACTCAGTGGACAACATCCATTTTTATGAGTTACTTGGGGGATGAGGCAGGTCTAAGGCAAAATTACAAGATTTTTATTTGTGAGTCAACACTTTTGGTTTTTCATTTAATTTCTCTTTTTGTTCTAACACCCATCCTCCAAAAAGAAAAACTCCAAACCACCAGATACACTTGTAAATTTAGTTTTGCTGTTATCAGAGGAGAAATAACTACAAAATGTGCCCTTCCACCTACTCAGCTGGAAGCGAGGTAGTCACCTTTCCTCTTGGAGGAGAACCTACTTTTTAAGTGTGAAAAAGCATTTGTGATGTTGAAAATTGTTAGTTAATCACAGCCCTTTTTGAGAACAGGACTAAGCATAATGAGAATAAACATCAATAGGGGTCAAACTAAAAAAGGAATGTCAAAAATTAATACCAACTGTAACAGCTGAACTGGTACAGGACTAGAGTAATTAGCAGCTAAGTTAGTTGTCTCCAAGTACTCCTAAGTGCTTAATTTGGAATACCAGCACACTCGTTGTGGTTTAGACTCTTTTATCCTCACATACAATCCCCATTTTTTCAGCATTCAGATGCCCAAGCTCCTGAAATTTGATATTCATGGACATAGCATGAGCTGCTTGGGAAATCTCTGTGCTATCCAAATGTACTGACAAGAGGTGTCTGTATGTCACCAAAAAGCTTCATTTTGGTCTCGAGACTGGGGCACTGTTGGAGCCAGATTGAAATGAACTCTGCATTTCTGGATGTCCAGCACCCCTCTGTGAGTGGATATTTACATGGGTGCTGCTCATGACATTTATCACCCATTCTTTAGCATAACTCTGTGATGCAGGAGAGTGTTCTCATTCTATGGAAGTGTCAGCACCTGTTTCGTTCCTGTGTGTGGAGAAACACTGATTGGCTTAGACAATTAACAGAGTCATTAGGATACTTTCCTTGCTCCCAGCGCAGTGGCACAAGACTGGAAAACAGGAGAAATTGTGCTCAGGATTCCTTTTCAAGTGATTATCCTGCCTCCATAAACACATCATCTGTTTAAAGTCAGCAAATGTGTTTTCCCCTCTTGTTTTTTTCATTCTTCTCCCACATCACTGATGAAACATTCTCTCTTTTAGCACAGCAAGGGCAGAAAATGCTTGGAGCACACAAATAAATCCTCAAGAGTTGTGTTGGTTTTATATTAGGAGTAGGTTGTGTAGAGGAGTGCCAGGATAAGGTTATTGAAACCACCCCCTGTCCTTGATTTCTTCAGTGGTCAGTATTTAAACAATCCAAATGGAATTTCTAAATTATATTCAGAATCTCAAATTACTTAAATTTTTAGGTGACTGCTTTGTATTTTTTGATTCTGGTTGTTATACCACAGCAAAGCTGGGCCAGTACAGACCACATGCAGATGTGGGAGGCTGTGTTTTACTCAGGGAGGGCAAACTGTTTCCAAAATAGAGAAAAATGAATTCTTTCAAGTTTCATGTCTTTTTGTATTCACTGAGAAATTGCATCAATTCAAGGTACCGTTGTTGCGTACTGCAATAATTTAATTTTTACTTTTATTATTCATATCTGTAGAAGTAAAAAAATAAAATTGCCATTTACATTTACGATATCAGATGAAATACTTTTAGTCTGCAAACTTTTCTACCTTAAATTTAGTTTGAATTTGAGAGTGAAAAATTCTTTTTACCTATTGTTGCACTGCAAAGCAGGCAATACCTTTCTGATTAAGCCCTTTGAGATGAGCACATGGAGATGAATCCCTGTGGTTTGTCTCAGTGTAAAGTGCTCTTTATTCCATATGGAATGGCTTCTAATAATCATTCCACTGGAATACAGAAATCCTTTTGTTCCTCTTTCAAATGTGCTTATCTTTCTTTCTTAGAAAACTGTGAAACAGAAGTGATTGAGAGAGAGTATTGATTCCAGAGAGAGTGATTTGAACCCAAACTGGGACCCCATAAAGGGATGGGATGATTTCTGTGCTTGTTTCCTTGGGCCACGGGAACAGATTGTGAGTTTTGTACCATATTGCCAACAAGTGGATGGAGAGAACACTGTTCTAGGAATGGAGGTAGTGGGAGCCAACAGAGCAAAATTTCCTTTGATGGAATGATGCCTTTGTGGGGTACAAAGTCTGCTCCAAATATCAACAGAACAAGAATCTACTGCAAATCACATATTCACATTAATTCAGCCTATAGATTAGATGGTTCCCTCCTGGTGAGCTTTGTCCTGCTGCCAAAGGAGGGGCCACTGCAGAAGTTTCTCCTGTTAGGCAAAGGCGTGGCGACAAATCTGTGGGGAAAAGGGTCTCTAATTGTCCTTGCTGGGGTCTGGACTTACTCTTAAGTACATCTTTTATAATTGTGGCCTTGCAGGGCCTGAAGGAGCTGCAGCAAAGATGGAGAGAGACAATTGCCAAGGGCTGCAGGGCCAGGAGGCAGGGAATGGCTTCCCAGGGCCCCAGGGCAGGCTGAGATGGGATCTTGGGCAGGAATTGTTCCCTGGCAGGGTGGGCAGGCCCTGGCACAGGGTGCCCAGAGAAGCTGTGGCTGCCCCTGGATCCCTGGCAGTGGCCAAGGCCAGCTTGGCCATTGGGGCTGGGAGCAGCCTGGGACAGTGGGAGCTGGCCCTGACCACGGCAGGGGTGGCACTGGGTGGGCTTTAAGGTCCCTTCCAACCCAAAGCATTCTGTGATTCTACAATATATAAAGGCTTGGAAACACAAAAATCTTTTTCAAGGCCTGGGAATGAGCGTTTTACTGCGACTGACAACTGTGCAGAAAAATAAAAGGCACTCAAATACTCTGTGCCATTTTTTCCATATCACATAACCTGGCTGCAGTCTGAATTCCTAAACCTTTCAGGACTGCAGAATCCAAGGCAAGCCTATCTTTCTAAAACAATACAAACACCCCCAAATACTTCTAAAATAATTGTTTTTATAGATCCCCTGCACTGTTTCATCCCCTTTTAAGGCTGTGCATTTTTGTGGGTGCTGTGAGGACATATTTTCTTGTGCACTCAGTAGCCAGAATGTGTGAAGTCTTGCAGAATTTCCTTGGTGGGCTCTGCCATCTGCTGTGGATCAAAGGTCAGCAAGCCTCTGAATAGTAAATACCACACAGCAAAATTTCATAGGAAGAAGCTTCAAATTAAATTAGTTTGAAGATTTAATTTAAATACATTAATGAAATAAGTGAAAATATGTCTGTCACAACAGTTCTGAATGCCAGCTCTGCTGCCTACAAAGAGTTCTTTATTACCAAGTTTGAAAGAAAATGTTATCTCTTAGTTTTTCCATTGTTAAAAAGTTAAAAATTCACACAGTTGGAATACTCAGGTCAGATTTGTATCATCCTCCTGCCACATTCATGAGTTCAGCAGTAATTCAATAAACAGCTTAATTTTTTGCTCATAAACTGGGATTCCAGTTAGAATATTTAATTACAAAACCTATTTTGGGCACTTTTTTTTAATACTGAGGTGTGGTGGCAGCACACTGAGGTGATGTTTTGTGATGCAATATGTGCAAAATTAAAACGTGTCTATTATATAGGAGTAGGATACTAATCACAAGAAACGAGGAAAAAATGCATAATTCTTTTATACATTGTTTTAATGAAATATTGTGCAGCATTGCAAAAATGTAGAAAGGCAGGATGCAAACTTGTTTAATGCAGTTTATACACTTTTCTAAACAGGAAATTAAATTTTTCAGGAATGTGATTTCTCTGTTTTGAAATGTATTATTTCTAAAGAAAAGCAGACTGCCAGTGCATGTAGCTGTATATTGGTTTTTAGGTTTTGGTTGAGAAGCCAAACTAAGAACATAAAAGGCATAACTTGATACTATGATAAAGAAAAGTGAATTCTGCATCCTATGCAGAACAGACCAGGAGTGTCTGTCAGTTCTGTGCCTCCTGTGCTGAAATCTCATCACTAAGCAAATATTTCAATTGGAGAAACATTTTCAAAGTGTGTTCTAATTAACCAGACTTTATTTCAACTGATATTATTGAGCATCCTGGTACTACCTAGGAAAATTGGAGATACTTGGTTCCAGCTCTTCCCATGGTGAGCTGGAAGGTGGAAAGACATTTCTTGGTCTGATTGAAAGAACAGCTGCTGCTTAATTGGAGATGTCTGTAAATGTAGTCTTACAGGACTGATTTTCCTGATGCAGAAGACACAGGTAAGATCATTTTCTTTCCTTGTAGCATTTCCCTGAGTGATGCAATTCCAAATGAACACATGTGAAGGTCAAGTCACTTATGGCAAGGGTGTGTCAGAGCCAGGGGCTGAATTAAATAATTGTAGTAGTAATTAAGCAAGCTACTATTTTTAATCTCTGTTATGTAAGTGTGGTTTGGTGTTTTGCCATTTTTAAATCTTTGTCTTGTGTGTAAAAGGATCATTTTTCCTTCTCTGTCAAAATATTATTGCAAGGATTATGTGACATTGACTATTCTGATGACAAGAACTTCTTTCTGTATTTTCCTACTTCAGAAATCAGTAAAATAACAGTACTATGACAATTGTCAGACAAAGACAGCTTTCCTTTCAAAATTATGATAAGTCCTATTTCAATCATCAAGGCTACCTTATATTCACTGCCCTCTGAACACCCCTTCTAAATTTCTACTTTGGGCTGGGAAGATGTCAGGGAAAGGAGTCAAAGAATGTCAAAGATCATCAGAGTAGCTGGAAGAATATTGTATTTACCTGTATTTCCTTGTCACCTCCAGGTGAACCTTTTCACAGTTTAATGCAGAAAAATGCACCCTCCCACCCCAGTCAGGATGTGCTTTTGGTGTGTCCTGCTGGAGCAGGGAGCTGGGAGCAGAGGATCCATTGCTGTTCCCTCCAGCCTTAGCTCATGCTGGGATTCCCTGCTTCCTCTGTGATCCCATTGATTCCACTTCATGTTCTGCTTTTGTGTTCTGCTGCTGCTCCAGGCAAGTGCTGTCATTCCTGTCCTACTCAAGCCATTAAATTAATTTAAGGAAGTTGTGAACAGTGTGTTTCTCCCTAGAAAGATTTGGGTCAGTAGTTGCTGTGGTGAAGGAAATATTTAATTAGAGAATGCTGCAAAATGTTCATTTCTATGAAAAAGTAGTTTAAAAGATGCTGTATTTCTTTTCACATTAAAATAGGATTATCCTTAATTTAAGTGAATATATTTGTCCTCTCATATTTGATCTCTGCAATAACTAGACTGGTTTCTCTGAGATTTTTCTTTTCCACCTTTTTGAACTCTTTCTTTTCTACTGAATGAGCTCTTTTAGTTCATTTTTCCATATAATCCTGCTCTCTTTAGGAATTTATGTCCAGGCAGCAAGAAATTTCCAGATATGAAACTCTTGTTTACCATTTCCTCTGTCCTACTTTAAGAAAATGTATCACCCAACTTTATTGGTGATTCAGTTTGGGTTTTTTTAATTTTCAAATTTATCAGAGTAAATCTGTGTCTTTAACTACATAATTCTTCTCATTGAGGTAGTAGGGCCACTTGCAAAATAAATTTAATTTGAAAGCCAAAAAAACCAGTTTTAAAACAAAAGCTTTCAAAACTTTATCTCACCAGATTTTCAGAAAATGCAGTTTAGGGGTTTTCTATTTCTCCTTTTAGAATTTATCTCTGTTTCATCTCTCCAAGTTTGTATAGCCCACTTCTGACTAAGCAGGTAAAGACAGGTGATATTCTTGCAATTCCTAACACAAAGTGCTGAAACTTAAAATAAATTTTAAATGTTGTTTGTTTCAATATTTGATCTTAAATTTTCATGGATATTTGTTTAGAAAAAAACAAAAAAAAACAAAGGAAACCTTTTCACAGCTACAGATCATTGGGTATTCATTGCAAAATGTGCAGAAATTATTTATGGAAGCAAAAGTTTTCATTATTGATGTTCATTTGTTGTGTGAACAAAAGAGTTCAGAGAAGAACACAGAGCTAGAAAAACCATTTCTAGAGTCTGTTTCAGGAAAATACCATTTTAGTGCTCTTTATTTCTATCATTTAGCTCAGACCCTGTGTTCTGATACCTGGAGGGGAAGGAAAGGTAAGAGCCACGTTCAAAGTGAGTGTTGGGATATTTTCACGTGTTCTCTTTGAGAGGTGCAGCACTTGCCTGGCTTTTGTGATTCCTCTTAAATTACTGTACATGCATTTCAAACACAGGTTGTTTCCTCTGATCCTCGATACCTTTGCTTAATAATTAAAATCAGCTCAACAGTGGGTATAAAACTAATGTTCCACCAACAATTCAATGTTGTCTCCTTGATTATTTTAGTGCTTCATTTGTGGACATTTCATTTTCCCACTAAAATCATTTTGTTCAGCGCTTTATATACCCTTTTAAACTGAACTTATCAGCTATTATTCTCAACTAGAAAATAGTACTTTAAACCAAACTTTTATGGGGAAGATCTGAGAGAAATAAGTGAAGCAGAGCAGCTTGACATGACAGTAGAAGCAATATAGGAATAGCCAGACTGATTAACTCTTCCTTTGAGCAACAGCAGAAGCACTGAGAAGATTAAGAGCCACTTCTAGAAAAGGGATGAGTTTGGATTCAGAGAAGAGAAATGTGTGATAACCCCCACCTCTCTCTTGGATTTGAATCAGTAGAGATTACATGAAATTCCTTGTGGCTGAAACACTATTGCAGAGTGGCTGTGCTCGCTTTACCCAGACTGCAGAGGTGAGTGCAAAAAAGTGATATCCAACTTTATGAGCAGAATTAGGAGCAGGTGGAAACAGCAGAACTCCTGAAAAATACCAGATGCCATGAACCTGAATTATTACTCATTCAATTGTTTCTAGAGTTTGTCTAATACGTGCATATATACACACATATATATATTTAATTGGTTATTTTCAGAAATTATTACAGGATTTAAGCAGAATCCTTGCTTCTTTCTCAGTGCTACCTGAAAGAACTTTAAGTTTTCAAAAACACATGCAATATCACAGCAATTACGGGAAAATCAAAATTCAGTGGTCAACATGGTGGAAGAGGATGATTTGATTTTGATAACTGAAGAAGTGCAAAATAAACCTTGGAACAAGAATCCAAACTAATAAGAATCCGAAATAATAAAAGTTTGAAAAGACATAAGGAAAAGAATGGAAAATAATGTAAAAGGAAAGAATGAGTAGCTGGGTATAGTTGGGTTTATACTGTCTCTTTCTGTCTTCTTTATATTCTTTTAATACCATTAATTTAACTCATTTTTAGTATGTGTATATTTTTATGAAATTATAAGTCAAGGTCAATGAGCAGATCTGAATGGAGAAGTGTCTCTGAATGCTAACTTGGATTTTAAAGCTTTGTTAAGCTTGACAAAGTGCTGTAAAATTTTTTGAAGTTTCCACCTAGGATATGGTAATTCAGCTCCCCCAGCTGGGCTTTCTGAGCCTTGATTACAAGGGAGCTGAGTTGAGTTCAGAGGCAAAATAAAGAAACACTTCTTGGATAAAACATTCCATGGCTTCTGCAGCCCATCAGGGCACTCCTGTTCTCCCTGTCTACCTTTTAAGGCTTGGCTTTGGAGCAGGGTTAAACCATTGGAATTCCAGGCTCCAACCCCAGACATTTCATATTTCTGTTTTCATAAGAGGCCGTGTAGCATCATGAGAGAAATTACTGTTTTATGGACAATTGCACAGGTGAGAACAACTCTGGCACTGCAGGCTGGGAGCTGAGGGTATAAAGAAACACTCAGGAGCTGTGGTGCCCAAAGCAGGACAGCAGCTTACACAAATAGCAGCTCTGCAGCCCTGCATGGCTCCTTAAAGAAAAACTTGAGGCATAACATTCCTTTTGGGGTTTGAAGGACTTGCAGTGGCTGGAAAGAGGTAATGAAGGACAGGAGGTGAAGAATGATTCGCACAACAGCTCCAGCTGAGTGCAAAGGACAAAGTAGAGGGAAAGAGGAGACAGGTCAAAGCTTAACGTGTGAAGCATTTCTTAATTAAATTAAACAAAACAACACAACAAAAAAACATGGGCTATCCCAACTGTTTGTAAAATTGCCAGGACAAAAGTGGCTGTTATAGCCACAAAATGGGTTATATTGTAACACTTTTGTTTATCTTCAGAATATTACACAAGAGCATCATGAGTTATGCAGATTGTTGAGTGCTGTTGACATTTGTTCCAAACCAACAATGAATCTCCCTGTGAGAGAGATGAATGAAAGCAATGGAGAGGGAATATGAGACAGGCCATTAGCAGTCAGGATCAGGTTACTCACATTGATTTTTACCTACAATTGACTTTGTTATGAAAGGAAGTTTGGAAATTTCTTCCACACAAAAAATGATTTTATTCCTTGTGAAACCAGTAAAACAAACCATTGATTTCCATATGACAAATATTAAAATAATCTCTCCCAGTGAATTTTGTGTGGAGATATTCCAACCAGTATTACCTAAACTACTTTACTTTGGCAGAGACAAGAGCTTCTTCCTAGAAGAAAAGATGTGCTGGTATTCCTTTAGTTTTCACTATGATAATCTTAAAAATCACTTATATTCTAGTGCTTGGTATTTACACAATGCTCTTCCTATATACATATATCTATTTCAAAAGCATTAAGTAATGGATATTTAAATCAGAGGCAAATGCTGTAAAGTTTCAGCTACAGCTACAGGGATTCCCTTAAATTAGACATTCCAAAATACTCTCTGCAATTGGAGAGTTTTGTGTGTTTGGTAGCTGCTTGCACTGGAACCTCAGTGAGTTCATCAGACCTTCCCTCACTCGTGCACATCTGCGCTAATTACACTGTCAGCCCAACCCTGGTAGAGAATATACAGATTATCCAGGTGCGTAGGAGCCACTGAGGTGTTCCAGAGCAGCCCTTTGGGCTGGGGAGGGACTGAGAGCAAACCCTGATGCGAGCCTGCCAGAGGCTGCCCGAAGCCTCAGCTCGATGCACGAGGGGCCTGGCTCCTCACCGGGTGAGGGGCGCAGCTGATCCAAGGCCGTGGGGGCTGCAAAAGCTCAGCTGTGAGGGTAAATCCAGGAGGGGAGGAAGAGGCAAAGGAGGCGAGGGGGCTCCAG
>VZTR01025979.1:13788-57869 GCA_013400775.1 Chaetops frenatus
GGGACTGACAGGGATGTTTTGGGAAACTGGGAGGGTGGAACCCGGGGAATACCAACCAGGGAGCAATGAAGGGGTAAGTTCATTATAAACGAGGGAAACCATTACAAAATTTAAGAAATATCAAAAATGTCCTGCAAGAAAACCCTGCACTTTGCATCGTGGATTTGTGAGGAAATGAATCTCTGATTTCAGTCAGGCACCAGGAGGATTCCCCTCTTCTCCACCTTCTGTGCTTGCTGCTTTTGAAATACACAGCAGAAGGATAAAAACCCCCACGATATGAACAGTGGTGAGATTTTTCTGACCAAAAAAGATCTTCAGGGCATTTTTGCCTCTCCCAGCTGGCAGAGGTTGCCTGTTAGTTTTATTTCACAACAGGTCACAACTGTGGGAGCCCCGCACAGAAATGTCACCTCTTTCCCTGAAAACACTTCACAATTCTACATATCCCAGTGTATTTTTTTCCTGCAGGAAAATCCCCTATCCCAGAAGCACCATGAGTGCTATGGTTTGCAGAGATAACCACATAAAATACAGAGTTTTCAGAGAACAAATGAATCAGCAGCTGCTTCTAGCAAGGGATTGTTATATTTTTGTTGCCAGACTTTTGCCTCAGGACTTCTATTTACATATCTATTAATACACATATATATATACACACTATATAAATATGTATTCATATATACACACACAAATAAAATATATTTTAATAAACATTTCAAACATAAAATATATATAAATATGTATGCACTTATATGCATGTATATTTATATGCATATTATCTACTGGGGTAAACCAGCTGTAAAAAATACAAAATAACTATTTCTTTTTTTTAAGTGTATTTGGGCCTGCAGGTTCCATCTCTGAAAGTCTGAGTTCCCTATTTGTGAACGTAAAGAAAATACTGGCTCCCTTGGATCACACAAAGTCCTGTTTGAAATTAAAATTCCACCTCAGAAGTGAGCCTGAGGAGGGTTTACACAAGTTTGGTAAAACTGTGGGAAGGCCGAGTGCTGCTGGAGTATTGCAGTAGCTACAGCTGAGGGGAGTAATCACTGTACAGCTGGAGGGGATGGTTAGCCTGGTGTGTACCTGAGGGAGAGTTATTCATGCAAGGACAAAGAGAATTTGAACCTACTCATGTCTTACTCATGGTAGGGAGATGATGAATATTCAAGCTCAACATTCATAGCCACAATAAAAATTAATAGAACAATAATTACAGCAACCACAGAAGGAATTCAGAACACAGGGATGGTGCATTTCCAGTACTCCCAAAGACTCTGCACTCAAATCCACAGCTTCTTTTTCTTTAGGAAATTGGATTGCAGCTGGCTTGGCTGAGCCTTGGGAGTTTCTACCAGCCATAAACTTACCCACCACTGCTATCCTACAGAAATGAGTACTTCATTCTGCTCCTTCTGCCACTAAAGGAGCACTTGAATACAATTTTCTGTCACAGTCACACTGCTCAGTCAAGCTCCTGCTTGCAAGATGTCAGTATTTGCAATAACTCTCATTTTGCTAATTAATCTTACCCTGGTAAGGAAATTAAGACAAAGATTCAAGTTAAAATTATGTGACACTTTTATTTGCAGTCTCATTATCCCTCTTCACTATTTTTCTGGAGTTTAATATGACACTTAGACTGTTGTTGTTTTTTTTTTTTCCCCAAAAACCTCAGAATCCAATTTCACCAACATGACAAGCAGAAGTTCTACTCATGAAAAGAAATATTTAGCAGCAAGATAGCCTGTTCCTAAAAAATCCTTCTATGCAAAAGCACCAAATATTTTAAAAACCTGTGGGCTTTTGATATATTTATGACCTTGAATTCAATTTTTGTGCTTTATTTTTTTTCCCTATTTCTTTGTTACCTGAATAACAAGATATTATGTTACTGGTTTGTCTGGTGTAATTGAATAGGTCAGTCTATTTTTCCACCAAATCATTTAGAAAGTGTTTTAGCTGTGATAAAATTAAAGAAGTGTCTTTCTCTCATCCTGTTTAAAACTTAATATTTGAGGGAAGGTGGAAGTAAAAGCAAGTACTACATGAATTTTGCCTGATACTGCATCTGATCCCAATTTAGCTGATCTTAATTTCAGGAAGGTTTCATACAGATAAAAAAAAAAAAAGACTGTTGCCTGTTTATGCAGTCACTTTATACTCAGGGCAGCATAATGATGAGTCTAACTGTGAATATTCACATTCAGGTGTAACAGGTATTAGGTGTAATATTGCACTGTTCAGTAGAATTCATGATACTTAAGAAAGACATGATACTTAAGGAGTGACTATTTTCATAGGGACCATCACCTTTTTTCCTGTTACTCTCAGAGAATTAGAACAGAAAGTTTTAAATTGCAATAGCAGCTTTTAACTAGCTTTTTAATACTAGAACTTCATGACACTTCCTTCTTAGAGGAAAATACTTAATAAGAAGAAAAAGTAGAATTAATTTTCAATTATGGTTTGATCTGTTCTGTACTTGCAGCACTTTACACTGAAGGGATGTGTTCATTGAAATATAAGCAAGTAGAGAGGAGACCTGGGGAAACAAAGAAAGAGAAATGGAGGTTGGAGCATATCATGCAACAGAAGAGACAAAAAAGACAGAGGTTTAGTGTTTAAAAATTCAACAGTTTGTTACTCATACTCTATGTTGAACAAACAATTGTCTCCCCCACTCTCAGCCCTGCACTACTCCTGGATCCCATTTGTTCAGAGGGGTAACTTTAAGAACAGGTTTCTTTCTCCATTTCTTTTTGGGGGAATATCTCTGCTTTGGAACAGTTTCTGAAGGCATTAGACAAGATTATTTGAATGTGACAAGTAAGAATGTTGCTGGTTTCCTTGCAATCAGGAGCTGCTGTAGGTTGTTAAATACCTGGTGTAAACCAAAGGGTTTATGACCAAGATGTTCATTGCAAAGTTTATAGAAATTATGTCAGCTTTACTGCAGCTCCCCTGGCATTAATAAATTAGCCTGGGAGTGGAGATTTATCTGTTACATCATTTTAAATGAAAAGAACTAAAGAGTTTTTTTCACTTGCTGGTAAAGCAGGTGAAGCCTGGGGCAGGTGAACTATTTAATCCTCAAGAAATGGAGTTTTAGGGTATCTGAGACTCCTCCCATTTTTGTAAAAGCAGCACACCAAGGTTCTTAGGAGTTTCTTATTCACCTGCCGACTTACAGATGCAAGAAATTCCATTTGTGTCTTTTGAACTTCCCTTTACTCTTGGCAGCACCTCCTCACCATCTGCTGTCACGGGGCTTTGGGTGAATTGTTCCTGCTCTGTTCTGCTCATTCCGCCTGTACAGGTGAGACATTGGCTCTGCCACCTGGTGGCTGGGACAGCTTCTTCAGAACTGGGACCAAGGTGAAAGGGTTTGGCTTCCAATCTGCTTTTCTTCCTGACACAAAACAGAATTTTCAGATGGCTGGTTTATACACTCTGTTGGAGTAAATATCCTATACAGGTTATGGGGAATAAAAATATTGCAGAATTTTAGCTAAAATTTTGTCTTGTCCCAAAACAAAGCACGCCCTTTCGAGTCCATTACACTCAAAACAAATGTGCTGATGGGGAAAAAACCAAGATTTATTGGCCTAAATTTGTCCAACTAATTTACTTTTTGTTCCCTTTGTTCAGTTATCAAACTAAAGAGCAGTCTTCATTCAGTTGTGAATACTACTATGTTTTGACAAAGTCCAAAAGTTTTCTTTTATTCTTCAGATTGACTACAGTTTCTTCTTTTGCAACAGCTGGAAGTAATTATGTTTTATCATTTAGCTGGATAAATGGTTATTGTTCAAGCAGTCTCTAAAGGAAGTAAAGTTTTAATGGAACAAACTAAAAAACCCAACAATATATGAATATATATTGAGTTTAACTTGTTCCTAGTGTTTGCATAGTCAAGGAAGGAAGTAGGAAAAATTGAGGATATCTCATTTCCATTATACAGTAGAGTTTGATGCTCCTTTTGCTTTGGGCTTGGAGAAGGCAGATCCTTAGTTGCTTCAATTAAAGTCTGTGTTAGAGAATTTAGGAATATACAAAGAAAGAGAACAAAAAGCTCATCTCATGCCACTCATGGCCATGGTCAGGGCCAGCTCCCACTGTCCCAGGCTGCTCCCAGCCCCAATGGCCAAGCTGGCCTTGGCCACTGCCAGGGATCCAGGGGCAGCCACAGCTTCTCTGGGCACCCTGTGCCAGGGCCTGCCCACCCTGCCAGGGAACAATTCCTGCCCAAGATCCCATCTCAGCCTGCCCTGGGGCCCTGGGAAGCCATTCCCTGCCTCCTGGCCCTGCACTCCCTGAGGAATTGTCCCTCTCTGGTTCCCTGCAGCCCCTCAGGGCCTGGAAGGAGCTGTGGGGTCTCCACTGGGCAGCCCCAGCTCTCCCACCAACTCCAGAAGGCCACTCTAGAAAGCAGCATTTAAAAAGTGTAAATTTAAAAATTTACCTTTTTCTTCTAATGAGGTGAATCATGAGGAAAAAGCCAGCTTAACGTTCCAAGGAGTTTAATTAGAATCAGGTGAGAGCTTGAAAAGGCAACTAAGGTGCTTTCAGGCAATGTTTATAGGAAAAGCCTTAATTAAGAAGACTGATGGCCTTTTACTTAAGTCTCTTCAAGAGTGTAGAGAGTCTTGGTTAACTCCCCCAGATCCAGCAGCGAACCAGATTTGAAATTCTGATATTTTTATTAGCAAGTAAAACAAAACTGCACCTTCATGTCTGCAGTGGACTGTGCAGCAGCTTCCTTTCTCTGGGCCACTAACAGGAGTGCAGTGTCATGAGGGACACAGGAGAAGGTACAATTAAATAGGAATTCAGTAAAAAGTTTACTGGTAAATGAAGCATTCATAAAATTGCAAATATTTCAGTACAACTGCAGTGCAAACAATGGAGTAGTAGATTACAAGAGTATTTTATAACGAGAACTCCTGTGATTTTTTTTTTTATTTTGTTATTTGCTCATAATACACAAATCTCACACAGAATTCATTTAGTCATCTTAAAATCCACACAAGCTTTAAACTTATCACTTTAGTCAAGGGTTTTTTTTTCCTTCCTTTTTTTTTTTTTTTTTTTTTTTTTTTTACCCTGTAAGAACAATAAGGTATATGAGGTATTTTAGCTGCAGGGTGCATATTTGGAGAAAGTGCTTCCTGCAGAGTTCTTCTGCCTTTCTTGTAAATTAACTGCAGAAACCCCAGCCATGTTACAGTATGACATTTAGTTTTCTAATCTGTTTAATGCCATGGTTTGCACATGATGTGTTCTGATGTGCTTTTATGTTTTTGATACTAAAAAACCACATTAGAGTTGCAGTAGGGATTCTTTCCACAGACAATATAACTTGTAACAAATTGCATATTTCAGAAGAAATATAACAAAAGTCCCAACCTTTTATCATGTTCATTATTCTAGAAATACAGCCCACGTCTTATCTCTCTGTTTCTTGATGTAATTTATGAGCACCATGTTGGACACATATCAATGCTGTATTCATATCAGTCACATTCCTGCATATTTCAGTGACTTCAGACTGAAAAATTCCCAAACTCAGCATTTGGCTGGGCTCAAATAGTCACTTGAGATGTCTTGTAATAAATAATTATATGCATTTGTGTACCTGTGAGTTTATACAGAAACACACACACACTGCAACTCTTGCAGGGTGGAAGCACTGTCTTGTATTTCAGCTGTATTGACATACAAGTTAATCATCTTTTTGCAGTTATTCATACAAAAAGGCTATAAAAGGAAAATAATGACTTGTTTTTTGCTCCATCTTCTTCAAACTTTACCATTTCACACTGCTCTTAGTCCAGTTTGCTTGAAGCTGCACCAGCTTTGTGTAACCAGTATTTCAGAACTAATGCTAAAGATTATTTTTCCAAAGGAAATAGGCATTTTTCCTGCAAAGATTGTTATCTTCTTTCCTCATACTTAGCAGAATTTCAAAATATAAATATATGCAATGGGAAAGAGTTTGAGGTTAAGAGGAGAGCAAGAACTGAAAGATTTGAAATTATTCAGAACAGAAGCTAAAGGATTTTTTTTAATGTGACCTTCACCTTCTCTATTTCCCCCACTTTCGCTTTCACTCTATTTCTGTAATCCGCCTTGGAAATTCTCATCTCTACAACTACAGTGAGTCTTGTTGTAAGCAGAAGGAAAAAAATAATCCAGATGAACGTGCAGGAGGATTCAATCCCAGCAACTTGTAGGGAAAATAAGTTACAACAATACTGTCATCATCAAATGAATTATTCACTGAAGAACACTCAGCTGGCAGTTTTACTTTTGTGTTCTTATCCAGAACAAAAGATCTCAGATCGTGATCCCAGTTCCCAAAATTTCCATGCACACCAAACCACTGGCATCTTGACACCTATTAATTACTCTGCACAACAGTTGCACCTAATTGCATGTTCACCAGTAGATGATGGAGAGCTAAAGCTAAATTCTAAGGTTTGTTTGTCTCCTGGAGGCTCTGTAAACTAATGTGTTCTGCATGAGGTGGATGGGATTTGTCAAAAAGCTGCAAGAAGCTACAGATGTGGACTGTTCATTTTTATATCCTGTGTTGACAAAAATATATGGTGGAAGGAGACTCCTACAGATCAGTGCTAGAAAAACTCTGTTTTCCAAGGGGAGAATTCTAAGGGAAAAATTTTTNGGGACCCCCTTAAAATCAGTGCTAGAAAAACTCTTTTTTCCAAGGGGAAAATTCTAAGGGAAAAATTTTTTTTTTTTTTTTTTTTTCCCTTAGCTTACAAGGGTCTATCACATCTGAAATGTTTTGGCATTTGGGGAAGGTGCCTAATGACTGGAAATATTGCAAACCTGCCAGGTGAGGATGGGGATGTGGGGAAATACAGGCTGGGCAGGCTGGGAAGAAAACCTAGAGAGGAATGCAAAGCCTTGGGACAGAACGAGCCCACGGAACTGAGCTGCTCCTGCCTGGTGGGGGCTTCCCCATCCACATGAAAAATGTCAGCAGTGAAGGCTTCCCTCTTCCAGTCACTTCATGGAAAGAAACCCTAGGGAAAAGGGGATTCCCCTGTTCCCATCAGTTTTGGGGAACTCTCTTGAGTTCTGGTTTTGGGTTCATGTGAGTACAAGCACCTCTTAAGTGCTGAGGGGCTGAGGCAGGTGAGGGACGAGGGGAGGAGGAGGGAGCTGTGTTTGTGTAGCTGGGAGAAGGGAATGCTGAGAGGGAGGGAATCCCATTGCAGTAATTCCAGGGGACATGTTTCTTCAATTATTTTTATTATTGTTATATGAAGTGGTTTGGGAGTTACTTGGTGCATAAATACTGGGATTTCTTTACAGTGTAAGCTATATATAGAATATATATGTGTATATATAGATATGTATTCTAAGTTTAGTATTGAAACTGAAAAACTTTTAGGTTTTCTTAATACTTTTTCTACTGCACATTCTTTCCATCCCTGTCTGGTGCTTTTCATGTGCCTGGAGTATTCAAGGTAAATTCTCTGTTGTTTTTGCAATCTACCTTCTGAAGATAAAAATAATATCTCCTTAACATAGAACTTCCACAATTGTAATTTGAGTCCGTGTGGGACGACTCCAAGGCAGAAGCTGAAATGAGAAGCAGTGGACTAAATTTAGAGGTGTTAGCCAGCAGAAACCCTAGTTTAAGGAAAAGTCAAGCCCTTGGTGTGTGCCTGAGGTGCTGAGCCCTGCACAGACTCTTGCTCAGGCACTGCTGGGGTGCAGAGTCCTTTCCCAGGGCCTCTGGTAGCTCACCCAGGTGCCCAGAGCCCCTTCACAGCATCTCCTCTGGGGTCTCACTGCATTCATTGGTCCTATGCTGTTTCAAAGAAATGCATAAAATACAGAACCTGGGGAACATTGTTTGGGGAAAGAAAATACCCGTTCTGATGCTTCTTTTTTTTTTTCTGTTATGATAAAAAATTGTGAAATTGAAATAGACAATAGAAGTAGAATAAACAAAATCTGAACTGCTGTGGGGAAGCACCTATGTGTGCAAGCTCTCCCAAAATTCTTGACAGGAAAAGCAATTTAAATCCAGCAGTTCCTAGTGGGATGCACAACCCCTTGTAATGAGCAGAACTGCAACAGTAAGAGCCCTGACATTAAAAGCAGAAAGCAAATTGAGGCAGCTAACATTTAATTTAATTATTATTTATTGAGCTAATTATGTCTGATTAAAGCCAATAATATGTGAAATGGTCACTTTGCATATATATTTTTTTTCTATATGTAAAGAATTTTCCATAACTTCAGTTCCTAAATCACTACTCAGCAAAACTCCTTATCCAACAGTCCCCTTAAATCAAGATAAATATTAGTCAGCCCTCACTTAACGTAAAAACCCTGTTTTGTTTGTGCCTTTTCAAATTATTCATGGCTGTGTCTTACCTTGGCACTGCCCTTTTCCAAGGGCTTGGCCAAAGTGCTGTTTGTGCCAGAGGCACAGCCTTCTCCAGACTAATTCTGGATAACTGAAAGGTCAGAGCCACAAAGAACCAGCAGGTCCAATTACTGCCCCCATGGAAGGGTGCAGCAAATACATCTGACCACCCAACAGAGCTCACTATTGTCTCTTGAACTGGTGCACACAAAGCCCTGGTCTTGGGAACAGAATGGAAAGCAATAATTAAGGCCTTTAATTTCTCCCTGAAATGTTAAAAGAAGTCTGACAGAGTAAACAGCAGTTGTGACAAAAAGAGCACAAGTTCTGTGTTTATGGAAAAGCTGGAGCTTTCCAGGGAGTTATTCTTCCACTGCCGGGCACAAGTCCCCTTGACAACTCCAAGGGATGTTATTATTTCCTCCCTTTTTGTCTCAGACTTGTGGGAGAAATAAACACACGTACTTTGGGTGACTGATTCTGGTAATTAGCAGAGAACCTGAGCCTGCTAATAAAGCATTAGCAGAATGTGATATTTTTTCCAGCAGTTTCATTTTTAATTCTCTATGAAGAGACATAACTGGCTGTATTAATTTAATTCAGATAGCTTTTTTCTTTTTTTTCCCTGACCTGCCATGTCACATAGGGTGTAAAAATGTGCCCAAAGAAAATGTAATGCTGGGTTGCAGAACAAGGTTTTCTTCAAACATAAAGTTTCAAAACCTCAGAAGTGGAAAAATTTATGCTTGTACTATTAATGTCTTTTCTTTTTTAAAATACCTCATCACCATCTTGTTAGAGTAAAAATAACCTTTTCTCCTTTATCAGCAGAGTTCAGAGAATATTTCAGTTTAGCAGAAGCTTTTGAAATTTTGCCATTGTTTCTTTTTCCATGCAATACAGTCTTTGTTTTTGCAAAAACAAAATTTCAAAAAAGTCAGTGTTCTGCTTAAACTCTGATTTTTTTGATTTGAGAAATTTGTCATATTCGAAACTTGTGACAGTAGGACACAGAATGTCCTTTCTAAAACCTGGCCTGGTTGTGAGTCATTGCTCATCTGTGGAAAACTGAGGCACTGGATCCAGGTTTTTCCATCCATTCCAGTGGGACATTGCTACCTTTTGCCCAGAGGTTCCTCTGGGATGCTCATACTGCATTCTGTTGACTCGGTTCACCTTACTAAAGGGTAAATCAGATTCCTTAATTTCTTTACACGTTAAGCACAATGACATTGAGAAAGTCAATTATCTCTGTTACGTGTTTCCTTAACAAGGGCTTGCTCTTGTCTCCTTGATCAGGACAGGCTGCAGCTTTGTCCTGAGTCTGGGGGTTTTCAGTGCGTTTTGGAGGGCCCCCAGCACAGATCAGCACAGTGGGCACTGCCTGCTCAGGGGGCTTCCAGGGCAGCCACGCTCGAGGGGTCAGGATAGGATTTATGTGACTTTTTCTTCTCTGGGAAGGCCTGGAGGGGCTGGAGCGTGTGCAGGGAAGGGAAGGGAGCTGGGGAAGGGGCTGGAGCCCCAGGAGGGGCTGAGGGAGCTGGGAAAGGGGCTCAGCCTGGAGCAAAGGAGGCTCAGGGGGGACCTTGTGGCTCTGCACAGCTCCCTGGCAGGAGGGGCAGTGAGGGGGGGTCGGGCTCTGCTGCCAGGGAACAGGGACAGGAGGAGAGGGAACGGCCTCAGGCTGGGCCAGGGGAGGCTCAGCTTGGACAGCAGCAGGAATTTCTCCATGGAAAGGGGGCTCAGGCCTTGGCAGGGGCTGCCCAGGGAGCTTTGCAGTGCCCATCCCTGGAGGTGTCCCAGGAAGGGCTGGAGGTGGCACTGAGAGCTCTGGGCTGGGGACAAGGTGGGCACTGGGCACAGCTTGGGCTCCATGGGCTGGGAGGGATTTTCCAACCTCAGGGATTCTGGGATTTTGTGATACTAACACTCTTATAGTCAGTGCCTGAATCATAACAGTCTTCCTTAGAAAATAGAACATTCCTGTGAGTGCTATAAAGAACCAAATCAAAATCCAAGGAAAGATTAACTTGTAAAACTAAAGTTCACTGCTTTTTCCTGCTTTTCATTCCAAGTGTGCAGCATTTCCTTAATATATAAAAATATGAGGAATAGCATTTCAATACTTTTAGGAATGTTGATTTTTTTTTTTTCCAAGGTGCACGACTGGAAGATTACTATAACAATTTATGATTTTTCTTCCCTTTACCTCAGTGTAAGAGGGAAGAAGGAGCCCAAAAAAAATCTTTGAAGATTAGATTTTTGTTGTTTAAAATTTAAAGAGCAAACAAAAAATGATCAGAACTGTTCCTTGACAAATCCTTTTAAATTAAATGGTAGTTTGGGTCTTCTTAACATTGCTTTTTGTTCTAATTGGCTTACAAAAAAAAACAAAAACAAAAACAAAAACAAAAACAAAAACAAAAACAAAAACAAAAACAAAAACAAAAACAAAAACAAAAACAAAAACAAAAACAAAAACAAAAACAAAAACAAAAACAAAAACAAAAACAAAAACAAAAACAAAAACAAAAACAAAAACAAAAACAAAAAAAAAAAAAAAAACACCTTTCTGTAATAAACTTCAAGAAAAGAATATTTTTTTACCTCTATTTGTCTATAGCAATTTGGTTGAGATGACAGAATAATTAGAATTAATTAGTTAAGATTGATGTAGCAAACAATATATAATCCCTAATTGTGAGATAAAAGTGGCTACTTGTGACACTTAATGTATTCCAGACACCTAAAGTGGAGCTATAATGGTTCTTTTTTAATGTTGCTGTGTTTTCACTATGCTGGATATGTCACTTTATAGCTTCCTTGTGGCTTTTAGACAATAAAAGTCCCAGTGTTAATGCAGCCAGGAGCCCTTGCAGAGCAGTTAAGCTCAATATGCAATTGTTGGTCTTAATGTGGCCTAAGAGAAGGTGCCTATTGAGAGCTGCAGGGCCAGACAAAGGAAAAGGCTGCAATTTAGAGATTTTGCAGATCTACACCTTCCAAACTTGGTACAGTGACTTTCCTGGGCGACAAAGAACAAAATGCTACAAATTAAAGCATTGTTTAGAAATCAGGTCAGTAAAAATGAAATGTGAACCAGCCAGGAGATTGGTGCTTTCTCTGAACTCCTGCCCTGTGGGATGGATTCTACTGCCAGCAATGTATTTGTTAATTGCTGCTGTTGTGA
The DNA here is from genome assembly GCA_013400775.1 of Chaetops frenatus. Taxonomy (NCBI): domain Eukaryota; kingdom Metazoa; phylum Chordata; class Aves; order Passeriformes; family Picathartidae; genus Chaetops; species Chaetops frenatus. Next base: position 25,395 of record VZTR01025979.1, read on the forward strand.
TCCAAGGAGATTCTTAGAGCTTGACGCTCATATTGAACATCTAAATTAAATTCCCTCTTGATGATGCAAAGGTACCTCAGAACAGATTTCTGCATTATCTCGTAAAAATTTTCCATTCCAAAGGTCTGCAGCAAGTTTTCTCCTCCTGCCATTAATCTCTCTGCAATGTACTGTCTATCCAGCTAGTGATAACATTTTACTAACTATCAAACTGCTTTCCAAATTCATTTCTTTCATATTTAGAATGGGGTGGTTTATAAATTTCTCTGTTAGTTTAGAGTAAGTCAATTTTTATTCACATAAAAAATAGCAAGTCAAATGTCAAGATATATTTTGGATATCAATAAGTTAACTTACATCCAAGGTTTTATTTCAGCTGAATGAGATAATATTTTCCTTTAATATTTAATTGTGTTAGCTATGAGAAAACTCACGAGGATCTCTCTGGACATTGCTTAATAAATTACAGAACTCTGAGCACTGTGAACCAACATGACCCGGCAGAGGTTGCTTGGAGTCACAGCGGCTGCTTCTTCCCCCTGGTGTTAATGTGTGTTTATTACTGTGTTTAAGGCCACCAGGTGCAGGTAAAACATACCTAGAGAAGAGTTCAGATTGAATTTCTGCCAGAAATACAAGCTTTACAACAGACAGAAACCTGCCTTTTCTATTCCACATCCATCTGCAGGGCACTGCAGCTGACAGCAGCCGAGTTCGAGGTCTCTCTGTGCCTGGAGAGAAAATGCCTGGAGTTGGTGTCATCCAGACGTGGTAGGAACATCCTAAACTCGAGTTACAGCATTCGATGCCTCAAGTACAAATGAGATGTGCTGGTAGAGTTTGTAGGAAATGCCTCTCGGGTGTTTTTGGGAGCTCTCAGTCTCCAGGTACCAAGATGACATGGGCACGTGGCAGTGGCTCACTTTTGCCCACACAAAAGGTAGCACAAATCCAAGCTTTCCTCCTGGCATTCCTGGATGTGCCTCAAACCATTCCCCAGTGTGGTTTTACATTTTTAGGAAGAAAATCTTTATTTAGGAAGAAATCCCTGGCTGTGAGGGTGGTGAGGCCCTGGCACAGAGAAGCTCAGCTGAGATGAGCTAGCAGAACACCTGGGGCCAACTGTGCTCCCCCAGCAAGAGTTTTACAAATTTCCCTTTTCCCAGAGGTCCAATCAAAGATTGGAAGCAGAGCTGGTTTTGGAGACAGGCAGTGAAAATTCTCCTGGGGGAGAAGGTGCTGCAGAATCCCCACACCTCGTTCTGAGCTCTGACAGCAGTGGCTGTGGACACTAATGAGGATTCAGTTGTAATTAGGATAATCTGATCAGAACATTTATATGTAATTGAGAGTATTGGCTTCGGGTGTAGTCATTTTCAAGCTTTTATGAGAAAGGCTGTTGCCTTGTCTGACAGGAAGGAGTTTTAGTTTCTTATTTTTCAGAGATAAAAAAATCCCTTCCTTAAAAGTCATTATTTTAGCCTCCAATTTCAAACTACTGCTTTTGAAGTAATGAATGCTAGGAATCTTATGAGGACTCAAAATTAATGTCTATTGCTCAATAACAAATACAATTACTTTTCTTAAGATTTTTCAATTGCTATGTAATGTGTGAATTTTTTCTAGAGGAATGAAGTTTGTTAAGAGCTTGCTGATATAAAAGGTTTTCACAAAAAAAAAAAAAAGAAAAAAAAAAAATCTAGTGGGCTGCTGTACCGAAATTGAAGGAGATTCTCCAACATGCCTAAAGGTACATTTAAAAAGTACATTTTTTATCCTATTCTTTCCTTATTTATATACCTTTTTCTCCTCTTTATCACAGATTTTTCACTCAGATCAGACTAGTAAAAAGGTATTTAATTATATCTTACTTGTTATCTTACTATTCTCAACTTGTACAATACCAAGTAAATTTATTATTTACGTAAATTATTTAAATATGTGACTGGGCTTTGTCATCATGAATTAGTTCTCTCATGTGAGAACTGAAATTACTTGAATTGGAATCCTAATCCTCCTGTGTCTAAGGATTTGTTTAAGAAAGCACTGAAACAAGACTTAGGAATATCTTCAGATATGTAGAAGGAGTACAGAGAAAAATAATTATCTTATCCATCAAAATTATGCTGGGAAAAGTTTTGTTCCTTTCCATTCTTTCCATTGTCATTCCAAATGCCAGTTTTGCTGTGAATTTGGAGATTACTTTCTTGAACAAGTCACAGAGAACTCTAACATCACAAGTCAAATAAATAGGAAAATCAATTCTTTTAACGGAGGCAAATGCTATGAACAAGTAATTGTAATAGCATTTTTTTTCTTGCAACCTCACATCAACATATTGTACACTGACATAAAAATAGATTACAGTATCTCTGAAATTAAAAATGGATCTCTATATCTATATTTCCCAAGACATTCTCATATTGTACAGTATTTGATCAATTCTCACCCTCTTTTATAACTATTGATGGAACAACAAATTATTCAGAACTAGCTGATCAGTGTTGGAATCTGTTCCCAGACTTCTTATTGTACTCATATATTATTTTCTAATTTATGATTGTGTTTTCTTATTTATTGTTTCAAAGCATAGGTATATTTATATCTCAAACTCATCAAGAAGTTCTACAGACACTGTTACTCTCTAAAACCCTGCATAACCTCTAATAAATTCCTGCATTGTAGCAACAAAGGTGCTGCAACCTCTCCATTCTCCTCCATTCATTTAGACAAATTGTAGGGCAGCTTCTCACTGGGTGTCTTCAGCAGCATATTTCAAAGATAAAATGAAATAGCCCAAATCATCTACATTAGAAAGTGGGAAATAATTATTCTGGCAGAAAATACCTTTTCATTCTCTTTATCAGTTGGTGTGAAGATAAGCATTTCCTTCTCTTCCAGGTGAGTTATCAGGGGAAGGCTGTAGGGAGAAATATGAGGGTTGATTAAAGGCACGATGCCAGTGTTACCCCTCAGTGGGAGAGTGTGCCCTGGCATTTCTTTCCATCATGCAGACAGCAATTCATCTCTACACCATTTTTTTACAATAGGGCACGTGTGTTTATGGGATATAAAACCACCAGCTGTTTACTGTGAAGCCCTGCAACAAGTGCATTAAAGAGGTTTTTGGAATTGTGCATCTACAGTGGCAGCCCATTGGTGATAATTTCTGTTTCTAAGTAGACTATGGCTTAGCTCAGCACTCCCCATATTAAAGTTTTTTAGAACAAGTGTGTGCCATTACAGATATTAATCTGTTTGTTCTCAAAGTAGGATTTTCCTAGAATATCATTAATTATGGGCACAAGAGATGCAGGAGTTAATGTTTTTGTAGTCCACTTCCAGTTTTATATTTAATACTTTTTGATCTAAAAAAATCTGGGATGATGAGAAGAAGGCATGAAGGCTAGACTGGCTTAGCCTTTCTTCAGCCTTGCCTTCCAAAGGCTAAATTCCCAGGTAAATGTTATTTATTCCTGCTCACTCACACCTCACTCAAGGATACTCATATCCCAAAGTTTGTGCAGTTCACAGCTGTTCTGATTCTCCTAAATGAACAAATAAATGATCCTTAATTCTGTACAAATTAGTGGTGTGAACTGTGCAGGCATCAGTCCAAAAAGCAAGATGGAGTGGTTTAGATGCACTGGTTTTCCTGTAGGAAACACAGTTCTGTCCACTGGGTTGGAAGAAAAGGGAAGGTTACAAAGACAAGGAGTTCAAAAATGCTGGATTTAAACTTACCTGAACAGGTCTCTTCATGGAATTCCATTAATAAAAAGCTGAGGGTTAGGGTTACATTTTTTTTCCCAGAATCACAGAATCTTTCAGGTTGGGAAAGATCTCTCCAAGATCAACACGAGTTCCTTGAATTCTGAGCCAGGGTCATGATACTCTATGCATATACACTTATATCTATTTCTATATAAAATACACACAAAAAAATTATAGTATAGAGTTTTCATAGCAGGGGGCTGCACATTTCTTGTACATTTTCCAAACAGTCACTTTTCCCAGAATTTCCTGATTAGATTCTGTCTCCCAAAAGTACATTAAGTACATATAATCAAAGCTACTTTCCCTGCTGGAACCCCTCCACAGCAGTTTTTCATTGCTGGCTCCTTGGTTTCCCTGGACAAGCCACTAATAGTTAATAATCTTCTGAATCCAGTTTTCCAACAAAAAGTCTAAACCTGCCTGTTTAACTTAATCTTTAATTTTTAATTGAAAAAAAAAAAAACCCACAGTTCTTCAGCTATAACTGTTTCAGAGCTGCAATATCTCAGTTCTGCTCCTCCCAGTAAAAGTAGATGTGATATCAGGTACACAAATGCATTTGGTTTATGCCTTAAAGCAGATAACTGAGCAGAATTTCACAGAAAAATACTGGTTAATGCTAAGGGAATGTTCCAGTTTAAACCAGTGTTTAATGTATGATATGGAGAGGCAGCTGAACAGGAAACAAATCTATTTAGGTTCCTCTTGTCCAGGAAAGCATATCAAGAGTTCTTCACCATGCTGAGGAGAGCAGTATGACAGGTTACCTCTGATGTCAACAAATCCATCCTTACAAACTCAGTGAAAGTGGCTTGTCAACATCCAGCTGTAGATAGGAGAGTATTTAACAAATTCAGAGGATGAAAATACCAAAGGTACTGTTAAAACTCCAACACAAGAGCTGCAGCAGTGGTTCATTGTCTCAGATTTGATGATGCAGTAGCAATAAAATCTGATTTTTATATCTGCTTATGGTTGAGAAGGACCTTTTCTTATTTGAGTTAAGTCAAATACCAGAAAAAATTAAAAAAAAACCAAATCTGGTATACAGTGAGAAAAAAAAATTGCAATTTTGTATATGTTCTTCTTAGTTCTCTTAAAAGACAGCTGTTCCCACAACAGCCAAATAAAGTGCACATTATGTTGTCATGTCATGTGTTTTTAAAGTGAATAGTAGCAATCATCTTCAAGGATGTGCTAGTATAATTGTATTTCTATTTTTAATCCATTTTTAATACATGATCTAATTTACATTTGTCTATAGATATGCAAATTTACGTTCCATACACAAATATCACTAAGGCTAACTATAGTGCTGCAGGAATTGATCTGTCTAAGTGCTCAAGGAATCGTGACCCTATCGAAGAACCTGAATTTTATAGCTGAAATATTCCCTATACAATAAGGAATTCGAGCAAACAGAAGAAAAGATTCTGTTTTGATGGGATATTTAGAAGCTAAGGGTCTTCATGTGGAATTCTCACAGGCTGTGAATCTGCATGTGCTGTGGTTAGAACCCCATCGAAGAGCAAACATATTTTCCCTTAAATTCTGGAGAAAAGGTGCAGGGGTAGAGTTTTCATAGTCTCTACACAATTCTCAGGCAACACTGCAGCTTGGTCCTGAAAGCACAGTGAAATACCAAAAGCAGGTAATGAAGAGCACAAAAAGTGAATCAACTGTGCAAATGTTGGCAGTGAGAGGGGATGTGAGAGCGCTGCGCCCTTGGTTGTTCTCCCTTCCACCGAGGGCCTGTTGCAGATCAGGAGATGAGATCCTGTTTGGAGAGCTCTCCTTTCTGCTGCCCTTCACCCTGCTGGCCTCTGATGTCAGCCCAGATGTCAGATTTGGAGCCATGGATGGGAACCCACGTGCTGCTCCTTTGGGCCTTGGGAATAGATTCAGCTCTGGCTTAAGAGCTGTGTGGGAGAAGAAACTCCTGGTTTAGGACTCAGCCAGCAAAAAGACTTGAGGAAACTGATCTTTCCAAACTTATTAAGCACAACTCAATGGGTTATTTTTTACTTAAATGCAACCAAATGGTTTGGTATAGAATTTGTAGAGCAAGGCTCTGCTGAAAAACATTCTGTGTCATCTGTACAAATGTGCCCTGGTGGAGGTTTGTGTTTATCAAAAAGTTAGTTTCGCTCTTTTTTAAGTCAATAAAAATCCTTTTTCTCATTAGACCACAGATGTTTTTTGCAGGCTTAACAAACTTTACCATAAACTGTCAGTAATTGCTATATAGACCTAAAGCAGGTAGTTTATGCCTCTGCTCACTGATCTGGAGAGCAAAATAAACAAGATATTGGCCATTATTCCAATCACTGAGATGAGTTCAGAACTGCAGGTATTCTTTGACTAATCTGCACTACCATGAGTTTTTGCAGTATAGAAAATATTTGCCACTTTGTATTCTTCAGGTTGTACTGCATCAATTCTTCCTCTAAATTCCTGAGTCCTGCCCCCAAAAAGTTTCCAGGCTGATGAAATAACACGTGTTAAATGCTAGGTAAAATTCTGGTTTGGTATTCATCTTCATGTAGAGTCACTTGCCTGATTTTTGACATAGTCCAGCAACAGTTTAAATCCAGAATATTTATGAAAGCAACACTGTCCTGTTGAACAGAAATGAAATAGAAAACACATATCTATTTTAGGAAAAGTTAAGCTGAGACCACAATTTACAGTTTATTATGTCAGTTTATGAGGCCAGACCAAGTGGCAAGGCCATAATGAAATTGCTCCAAAAGAAATAAAATAGAAGAATAAAAGAAATAGGAAGAACCACAAACCACAGCAGAAAAATTAGAAAAACGACATGAAACAAAGTCTTTGTGATAAGACAATATCAATACAAGTATTACATTATCAGTCAGAGGGTGGAATAGAATTTACTTAGACATCCAGGACCTCCTGCATTAAAAATGTCAATCAGAGGAACTAATTCTGTGCTTTACAGGAGGTTTCCTGAAGAACTGACAAGGGAGTCTCTGAACAGTACAGCAGAAAGGATAAAAACAGATGAAAAACTGAAATACAGATGGTTCTTTTTAGCAGGAGCAGAAAAATCACAGTAATCCATATTAGAGAGCATAATAAGTGTGCTACAGAGGGCTGGAAAACACTGGGGAAATTTAAACCAACTCCATTTTGCTTCAGTAGAGAAATAATAATGATTCATGATATTAATTCCAATGACATACTAGGTTTAGGAAGTGAGATTCCATTTCTGCAGGTGCTGCCAGGAGGGTTGCTGGGGCTGCCTGTTCAGGTCTGGGATGGTGGATCCCAGACCCACCGAGGTGGTGCCAGGCACTGATCACACCTCACACTCCCAGTGGGGTGCAGGAGCATTTCCTCTGAGCCAGAGGCTTCAGGGACTCCTGGAGTACAGAGAAAAACAGTATTTAAACTGCAGGAATACAGTGAAATACAACTTTGCATGGGAATTGCAAGTATTACAGACAGACATGCTGAAATCATTAAGTGATCAAGAAGCAAAGTATGCTAAATTACCGTGGCTTATTATGAAATATTTAAAGGAAAATACATTCATTCATGCAAATTTTAAACTGGGCAAGACTGTCAGCTTTAAATTACATGATGATACCAGAAACAGGGCAGTCAGTTGTTTACACAAGCACTTTGGAAGACAACACTGAGCTTTTTAATTACCTTCAGAGACGTTTTCTATTAAGCTTATTAAAATTTTAATCTATACCTTGCTAACTCATCATATTCATTGATTTAATTACGAGTACAGGATATTTATTTAGAGTCAGCAAAAAATGTTACAATTGCACCTGTGATTATTTTTTACCCATGTTATTTTAAAAGAAGACATTAAAGATTACTTACTTTAAGCTTTGGGATCCTTCTGCCACACTGTCATGCTCAGCCTCATAAAAGGTTTTCTAGCAAAAAAATGCAAAAGCACCATTGGTCATCTCGAGTCACCACTCACAGCTGAGGCTTGTCTTGGGTAGAAACCATCTCTTTGTTCTTTGAAATAATTCTCAGCAGTGATTTATCATCCTCTGGTTTTAGTTCTGTGCCAGACAGAAGAACTTTTCTGTCGTAGGGAGGAAAGATAAAGCTTTGCAAGATTTTTCACCATGATCTACGTCCACAAAGAGATTCCATCACTTGAGCTGAACTCAGATTGTTTCCCCAGCTCAGCAGGAGAGCTCTGGCCAGTTTTTCCTACCTTGTCTCAGGATTTTTGGAAGTGTAGCAATGAATGGAGTATCATAAATATTGAAACATATTGTTCATAAACATTTATTCATTTTCAAGTGGGGTTTAATTCAAACCAGATTGTTAATGGCATTAATGTTTTCCTTGGATTTATACTAAAGGAAATCCAGTGATTTGAATATTGACCAAAATGGGCATTTGCTGTAATTACAGCATTGTCATGGGGAAAAAAGGAAATTGCTTTGGGCATCACAAAAATGAATCTGGGGTTAAATTTCTTAAACTATTAAGTAATCTATTAAGTCCCAGGATAAAAGAATAAAAGAATGCAGTGTGATGCAGCTGCTTGTACAGCTCGGTTTGCATTGTGAATTGTGAATATTCTCGGTGAAGAAATTTGAGTCAGCTGGGATGGAAGTTATGTCTACAAAAGATTCCTCACATGATAAACAAAATCCTTCAGTAAAGACCTGGAATATGTCTACACACAGAACTCTAAAAGGCCTCCTCTGCTGAATACACTTTTCCCATCAGTATTTAGTCCATATCTGCCTGAGAGCAGCTTGAGCTCATATATTCCAATAAAGTCATTAGTCTATAGGGCTAGGAGTTATGTTTGACCAGCCAAATTTGGTTATTCTGCACTGAAATCAATTTGACCCAGGCTTGTAGGTGCCTCATATTTTGTATTATTTTCTGCTGTCTTAGTTACATGGTGAGAGAGAAGAGCAAAAGGACAGATAAACATGCCAATAAAGGGAGACAAGTAAGCTATTATCCATCCTTTGACTGTTTACACTGAATAAAATGGGAATTAGTATTCCAGGCTTGTGGCTCTACCTCTTGGCTCTTAGACTTTTAAATGCAGTTGCTAATAATCCCCATGCATTCCTGCTGCTGACAGATATGCCACAATACTTTAATCAGCACTGGCTACAAGGCTAATAAAGGTTACTAATAAAATAAAATTCTGTAGGGGCTCCCTCTTTACAGGCAATATCAAGCCCTGTGAACTTTTAATGCCTCTTCTCTCCATTTAGATAGTCATGGCTCAGAGCCCATATTAAAAATAGCAAGGAATGCTTATTCTGAAGTGTTTGAAAATATTGCAAATTACACTGTACTATTGGCTCACTCCAAACTAATCTTATCCCTTTCTGACCTTTCCTGAAACACTTCTCTTTCATTTGGCAGCTTCATTTCCCTCCTTTCCTTCTGTCTCATTCCCCTGTCCTTTTACCTGTGGTTTATTTAGTCATCAGGAGTTGGGGAGATGGGGCTGCTGATTTTAACTATGTAGCTGATAGGTTTGTTGTGCTCACCCAGAAGCAAATACCTATTTCTCATTCCATTTCCATTGCAGCTTCATTTTCATCTCAATATTGTATTCCACAGCAGCTGCACAATACATTTCTTCTGAGGAAAGCAATGAATGTATTTACTCTTTCCTTTGCCTTTGGATGGGGTACTGAATTTTTCCATCCTTTATATTCCTGTTCATTTTATTAAAAAAAAATTAAAATTATAACTTTATCAGGAAGCTAAAAATAAATGCAACAGAAATGAAGATTTGGAATAAAGGTCTTTTATTTAGCATTATTTATTTTTAAAAATGGGTAGAATACAATACAAAAAAAGTGCAAAAATTAATAAGCCCAGTGGAAAGCTAAAATCTTCTTACAATGAAAAGTGGATATATCTCATATTTTTTAAGATCACCAAGCTTCTATCAGGTCTAATTCTACCCTGATAGTTGATATAATTTTCCAGACTTCATAGTGGAAATTGGATCTTTTTACAGTGATGAAGGAAAAATTGAAGCTGGAGTGGTCTTGACAGAATGAGTGCATTTAACTGTGGAGCCCCTATTTCATTTCAGACCACACAAAGTGAAATACCCAGACATTGATCTGCAGCGTGGAGTTGTCTCAGCTCAGACTCTCCGCTCACAGGACCGGGAGATATTGGATTTTTGTTTGCAGGCTCCATCCTAATCCAGCAGTCAATGGGCTTCCCAGACTCCCATCAGTCTGTAGGAAAAGCAGTCTGGCACTGACGTGCCCATCTCTGCTGCTGAGGTGGCCCATGGCTTTCTGGACCATCCCTGAGTTCTGAACGTGAGACGTTCCCGTTGTGCCAGAGCCGTCGCTGTTGGAATCCCAGGCACAAACACCTTTCAAAGCCTTGGGGCTGTTCACTCTGAGTCTGGAACTTGTAAAGGTTTTGTTTGAAGACCATGGGAAAAACTTCCCAATGTAGTGACTTGTAGCAAAGACCTTGGCTTGTAGTTAAAGAAAAAGTGTGTTAAGTTAGATATTAGAAGGTTTTGCAGTGTGAGGTTTTAATATAGAAGAAGTTATAGAATGCAGTAGAAGGCTTAGGGTGTGCTAGTATCGAGTGAAAGTAATAAAGAACTGTGGTACAGTACATGATGCAGCTAAAGAGTGATTAACTATTGCTGTGAAAATGAAAATATATCTACATAGTCATTATCTATTGGCTACTTTAAGAAACTTTGTAGCTGACAGTCTTGAGATCTTTTTCATGTAATGGCCTATTTCTACCAATCTCTGTGAGGGAGTTCCCAAACTCCTGATAGCTTGTAGCAATAAATCTATCTTGAAAGCATACCAAAGTGAAAGCCTCTGAATCCCAACCATCCTGAGAATTGTCAGCACACCCAGTTTTCCCCAGTGCTGCTCAACAGGGATCTCATACTCCTGCAGCACATCATTCCTTTGTGCTCCAGGCAATCCCAGTTTCTAGGGATGAGCTCTCCATGCTGGCAGAGTCCTGGCTGCACTGAGCACCAGGGTATTTTGGGAGCTCCTCCTTTGCCTGGACTGTGCTCAGCAATGTGGTTCAGGGGCTGAGGCTCACTGATGGTCTCTTATCCATGTCCACAGGCTGCCTGGATCACCCTCCATCCTCAGGGAGAATTCCAGATGCCTGGGGACAGAGTGCTGCCAAGGGGCTCAGTGGCACAGGTACCCTCAGGAGTCGGGGGGGGATCCATAGAGAGGTGATGGAGCTGTTCCTGCTCGTGGGCTGAGGGTGATGAGGGGCCCAGAGTCACCCCAGGAGCACAGAGCTGAGGAAGGGCATTCCTGCTTTCTTTTCAGGAGCCCTGGTCCACAGGTCTCAGGTGAGGTTTTAGACCTCACTGGGAGATTTCACCCAGGCTCAGGGGCAGGGAGGATTCTGTACCCACCTGGAGAGTCTGACAGAGCTTTTTCTCTCTCTGATGAGCTCTCTCTCCCCTCACATGACACAAAACACACTTCAGGGGAGTGCTGCTCCACTGAGCCCTTCTTCAGAAGGGTTTCTGCCAGATCCTGAGCTTTACCCTTGGCATTTCAGCCAGGGTTTGCTCCAGGTGTGCCAGAGATGCTCAGGTGGGGTCAGGGAATCCAGAGCAGCCTGGACTGACCATCCTGCAGAGCTGAACATCCTGCCCTCGTAGCCAGAGACACCTGGGCCTCTGCCCTTCTGCCAAGGACCAAACAGTTCCAGGAATGTCAGCACTATAAGCTCAAAGACTAGACTTAAAACAAAACAAAACAAAACAAAACAAAACAAAACAACAAAAAACAAACAAACAACAACAAAAAACCAACCAACCAAACAAACAAACAAAAAAAATTTAAAAAAACCAAAAAACCAACCAACCAACCAAAAAAAACCAAACCAAACCAAACCAAACCAAACCAAAACAAAACAAAACAAAACAAACCAAACCAAAACAAAACAAAAAAACCACACCCAAAAAAACCCCACCTATACAAAACCAGTAGTGAACAATACAAATCAGATCTTAATTTCTTATGAATTTGGCATCTACTTCTTGCTATTACTTCACAAAGCTTAATTTTCACCTCTTCAGCCACTGTGCTTTCCTATAGGCCAGAGGTAATGGGTAATCACATCTAAGAAATACGACTCAAAATTCTAAAGCCAAAACAAGACTAACAAGCCACAAACCAAATACTTATGTTAAGTATGTCATCAAGATGCTTTACAGTTTAAATCTATGTTCTATTCAAAGATTTCTGAGAGAAAAACAAGACCAAATTTCTTGATTACACTATTTGTTCAGACTTTGTGTAAGTTAAGAACTAATTCTCTTCCTTTCATTTAAGATTAAAAAAAAAGAAAATTGGATTAAGTGATTTTTGTGAGGAGGACCAGCAAAGTGACTAGTCTGCTTATGTCCTATTTTCAGGGCTAAAGAAGGAATCAGATGATGCTTAAGTTTTTGTGAAATTTGTTAGCAAAGGTATGAGTTTTTTCAGCAGAATAGCACAACAACAACAAAAAATATTTCCATATCCACGTATTACAGATTTTAAAGATGTTTCTAGAAGGACTACTTACAAAAACAAGGTTATATCCCTTTTTGTCCCTTTCTGGCTGTTTTCAAAATGCTTCATTTTTTTCTAATAGCTTTTACACTCTGTTGAGAAAAGGAAGTTACATACCATCAGTTAGCTGTACAGAGAAAGCCTCAAGTTTTGTAATAATATGCCCAATTTGCTGTATTATTTTTGTAATCTTGCCAGTGTTTAAGGCTTCACTATTCACCACAAAGTCAAATCCAATGTTTTCACTTCTTGATTTCTTGGCCAGTACTACAATTAGCATGTCCTCAGTCCTGTTCTTCCTTTTTAGCAACAATTGGCAAGCCTGCAGAATTTGTGGTACTCCAGTGCTGCAAACATTTACAGCAAAGGATTTTAGGCATATCCAGGTGAAAATCCTGGATCCAGAAGCAGAACAATTCTTCCTTACTGCAGCTCTGTCCTTTTGTTCTTACTTGACTTCAACACAGGTCTTTCCACTGAGGAATCTTTTTGGAACTCCTGCTTTCCCATCTCCTGGTGCAAATCTGATGAGCGGGGCAAGAGCTCTGCTTGAGACTTTAGAAATGGCCTGTGAGGTTTGCAGTGTAAATACAAAACTGGATTATATCAGTCCTGGAATGCATATTAGGTGAATAAAAAAGCTACCACGTTTCCATGCTTACATTATGAAAAGTAACATTTTCACCATCTTGTTACCAATGATTTTCTATTCTGGATCCAATGGCATCATTCTCAAGAAGATTTAAGATTAAAATTTGGTCACAGTTCAACCACAACTGCACCTTCTGTCTGAGAAGGGCAGTGTTGAGGTGTGGGCTGATTTATGTGTCCTGCTTTTCCATTCGGGACACCTCCATTGCCCATCAGTCCCAGAGCCCCATGTGAATTCAGATTTGGGATTTGCAATGAGTTGACCTGGAACTTTCTGCCATTGGATACCCTGTGCCATGGGGGCTGTGTGGTGTTTCTAAAATTGTTTTGTCTCTTCTTGGTTATGGTCTCCAGATACTACTGAGCTACAACTGAATAACAAGAGCAAAAAACTTCCAATAAAACTTTGTCATTTTTAGTTGTCAGGAAGCTTATGTGTGGTTTCTGTGTAGCTGCTGTGTGATTGCTCAAACACTAAACAATGAAAGCTTTGCATATTTCTGAAAGTTAATATGGTTTCAAAGTCATAGATGATCCTACTCATGTAAGATATTATTCATCAACAGAAATGTTAAAGTCCTTGACTCTTATATTAAAAAATATTTAGTAACTTATTTTTCATTTTTTTCCCATCAGTGTTCATTGCTTGAAAATTATTTTGATGTAACATAACAGTATGTCTTTTGTTACAACCCTTTTATTTTTTTTACTTTTTACTCCTGCTTGCATATTTTCTTTCCCTTTTTGATGCACAGCAGAAGCCACACATTTTTTTTATAGCTACAAACACAACACAAAACCACGGCTGCAAAGCCAAATGGTTGGTGCTAAGAGCTTTACCCACTTTAGGGGAATTTCAGGGCTTATTTCAGACCAGTTTTCATTTGGCCCCATGGACTAAATATTCATTAGGGATTGCATCTAATGCAGTGTGGGAGTGCAACTGCAAGGCACCCAGTGTGCCTCTCCACGGCTGCTCCCGTGCTGGGAGGGAAAGGCAGCCCCAGCTGATGGATTTGGCAGAGCCACTGTGCTGGAAACCACAGCAGTGGGGCAGCCACAGAGCTCTGAGCACACAGGGTCGTGCTTGGGGGTTCTGGGCAGATTTGGAATGCAGCTTTGTGTGCCCCTGCAGAGCCCCCGCTTTGCACTCCAAAGCACTGAGATGCTCCCCTTCTCCAGCCAGCCTGAAGAGCTCTGGGGGAGCAAAGGACCATTCAGGACTGGGGGAAGAGAAGGAACAGGTCCCTAGATGGTTTTTTTCCTTCCATTGCCCTGAGCAGACACTGGCACAGAGACCCCTAAAGGACTGCCTGCCTCATCCAAGCTGGCCCTGGTCCCCTCAGCCTGGCAGGGAGGGTGGCCAGGCTCCATCACAGGATGGGGTGTCAGGCTGCTGGCACCAGGGCAGGGGCTCCAAGCTCCCCCTCCTGCAGATAAACTCGAAAGAGACAGAAGAACAGGCAGCAGCAATCCTGTCAGCCTGTCAGAGCCCAGCCTTCACACAAAACAACAAGATCCAAGATGGTCAAAGCTGAGTGACCCAAAAAAATCTGCCTGAAATTGTTGTACAGAGCCTGACAGTTATGGACAAGGCCTGCTTTAATGGAATAAAGCCACTGCAGAGGGGAGAATGAAATGAAGAGAAAATTACCATGTGAAGAATTTATATCTGGTTCTGACACTTTCTTTTTCCATGTAATTATTAACGTGTTTTTTAAAAGTCCATTAAAATTCCACTCAGATTAAGATGAACTATAAGAACAGGAATAAGGGTAATGCACTGAAAGATCCTGTGTTGACAATCAGTTTTAGGCAGTAACCTTAATCAAGGTTAATGCCATTTCAGTGCCTCATCTTGGGCCCTCAATTTGTGTCTTAGGCAAGCCTGGCATTTCTACCCTTGTTTTTGTTGGGCTTTCCCCCCCCCCAAGTAATCTGTTTTATTTGTGATTTGTGCTGCAGACTAATTATTCAGGCTTATCCCATGTTTAAATAACTTCTCTGATGAAACTTCATAAAGTATTTATTGATAAATGTAAAGTACCCAAGGTCTAAAAATATTTTTGCATGGTTTTATTTCAAAGCCACAATTCTTTATGTGGGCCTTCAGACCAAGTTCTCAGTAATTTAAGCACTTGATTGTTTTCCTCTTGCTATAGAAAAGTCCATGGGAAGTTAAATCTATTTCTAGGAATCACAACAAATAGTTCTTTTTTTTTTTTTTTTTTTTTTTTTAATCTCTGCAAGATCCCATTATGCTGTGTGTGTGTACATTACCCTGTATTAATTCTGGCTCATTAAATGGGGTTTATTGCAGCATGGTTTCCACCATAAGCCCCCTGATTCAGCTGTTTAATACATCCTACTTAGATAATCTATTTGTCTGCACCACTGCTGTGCCCTCCTGACACTATTTAGCCTCATATCTTTAGCACTTTAGCACTTTTAGCTGGCCACTGGTACTCCCCCAAAATGCAGACATAACCCTAATATTTGTGGTTTAATCTTGTGTGTAGGGAGAGGGGGAATGGGAGAGTTCTCAAAGTTTTGAGTTGTTGAAGATCAGGGTGTGAAATCTGCAGAGTCCTTCCTTTTCTGGCAAAAATTCAAATCCTGCCTTCAAAATGCTGATCTGACAAACTTTGTCAGATGAATCATCCTAATTATGCAAGTGACCTCACTGGCTGTGTCACATTGCTTTGCAATTTGACGAAAGATTAGGAGATTTGGTCATTAGGAGGGGGGATAAAAATTGTTGCACTTAATTGAAAATGCAGAGAACATCAGAATGACAGAACAGTGGAGCTTTTGTATCTAAAGCAGACTCTGAGAAAATTGATGTCTTATTCACTGTATTTTCTAGGAGTAAAGTTCTGGATTTCATTTACTCATGTTCACGGTGTCGTTTGTATTTTGGGAACAGCACCATCAAGTGGATGGAAAGACAGAGTTAGGTCACTTTTAACTCCATTTTCAGAGCTAGGCAAAATAAAATAAACTGTTGTCTTTGCTTTAATATAGCCAAAAAATTATTCTTAGCTAGAAGAAAAACCAATGAATCTTCTGTAGCAAAACAGTTAACACTATACTCACATCTCACTCTGAATTTTACAGGAATTTCTCAGGTTCTGTGTTGGATAGGAAGGTCTGAGGTTTGGCCAGGCCCTTTCAGCTGTGCTGGACCTGGCCAGAGTTACAGGTGGACTCTGAGGGAACTGCAGGAGAGTTTGCCCTGCTGCAAAAGGGGATTTTCCAAGGTGATGTGCTGTGGGTGAAAGGCACCTTCCATCTCCCTCCAGTAATTCCTTCTTTGACTGGCTGTTTATATTGATCAGCCTCCTTGGAGCTGTGAGTTTTGTGGAATGGAAGTCACCCCACCAGGCTGGCAGGGGATGTGTTCCTAGGCAAATATGTTGGGAAGGAGATTTTTTTGGGGGCCTCAAGCCAGTGTGGAGTGATGTGTCAGGCAAAAATATACAGATGGTCATAATCTCCTATATCCATCTGATTTATTCTTTTTTTAATCACAGTACATTCTGATTATAGCTTTGACTTTGCTCTGCCTTTGCTACTATTTTCCATGGCATATCAAAAAAAAAACTTTTGTCTGTTCTAAAAAATATTAAGCAATGGTCTAAGCTGCTCATCTGCTAAAAGCTACCCATATTTATCCACCTCTGTTGTTTACTGTCATTAATAGCAATTGCATTTCACAATCTGACCTTGAAATGACAGTTTATGTGCATAAATTCTCTCTCCCTCTAACACACATAAACACATAGTATTCATGAACACAAACACTACATCAAAAATCTCTAATTTAATACTAGAAAAACACAAGTCTGAAGATAGAACACTTAGAAGTATTTGCAACATTAATTTTTTTTATTAGATATATATTCTTCGTTTTAACTTTTTCAAAATATCTCCATCTTTTCACTCCTCCCCAGCATAAAAAACATCAAAAGCAACTACACAGTTAGAACAGAGGCACTGTGTGGTTGTGGTGCTGTTCCAGAGAAGAATAATAACATAAACACCAGGAATTCTGTTTTCTAATAAAGGTGAATATGCAGTTGGCTCACTGTAAAGAATTATTTGATGTGCCTATAGGAAGTATCTGGAGAGCATTTGATGCAAAACTGTTGTGCCTCCCACTTGGTAGTTAATTTTAGGAATATGTTCTCTGTGTTCAGCTGAGAACCTGCTCCCCTGTGAGCATGGAGAGAGTTACAGCACTGAAGATGGAGAAAGGATGCTTTGTCCATCCTACAGGTAGCTGTGATTTTTGGGATGAGTGAGTGTTGCCCAGGGAAATTGTTCATTAAAACACCCAGGGATCCTTCAAGGGAACAGGCACCATAGATTAACTTCTGTTAGAATTCTGTCCCACGCCTAAGTGTTCATTTTCTGAGGAGGATTGATAGTGTTTCTCATTACAGTAATCACATTAGATCTCCTAACCTTATATTCAGGCACTGATGGAAAGGAAACACAGCTTAGAAGTGCTTGGAACCTCTTTTGGCAGCTCTCTCTAGGGGGACATGCATTTTCCTTACCATAATGAGGACCATAAAGAAGAGAAATGATGTGGCCTGGTATAGATAGGGAGTCACATTACAGTAACTTTTCACCAGAATTACAGTAGTTAGAGACTACTACATTACAGCAGTGCTTGGTAGCTCTTCTACTCTTAAGAGCCAACTGTCAACAATTCTGTTATAAATCCCATTTTTCAGGAGTTTATAACTCCTCTGGAAATTCCACTCAGGGTGAAGCTTACTTTAGAAACACTAAGGAAGGGAGTGATCCTTTGAAACTGAAATAGAAGGGGAAATGAAAAGAAACCTGAAATCCATGCATTTCCCATTTTGTTTCCTTCACCTTAGTACAGCTGCTTTGGGTTTAGTGTAAGGGACTTAGAAATGGAGTTTTCCAAAGCAGTTCAGTGCTGGCACAGAAGTTATTCCTGTGTAGTCAGAATCCAGCCTCAGCTCCAATGAACAGCTTCCCAAGAGCCTCTAACTGTGTACAGAAAGGGCTGACTCCTCTGGGAGAGTCTGGTAACAAGAGAAAAATAACAACAAAATACAACCAAAGCAGTGAAAAATGAGATGATGGAGATGATTCTTCCCTGGCAGGGTGGGCAGGCCCTGGCACAGGGTGCCCAGAGAAGCTGTGGCTGCCCCTGGATCCCTGGCAGTGGCCAAGGCCAGCTTGGCCATTGGGGCTGGGAGCAGCCTGGGACAGTGGGAGCTGGCCCTGACCATGGCAGGGGATGGAATGAGATAATCTTTCAGGTCCCTTCAAATCCAAACCAGTCAGAGATTCAGTGATTTTTAAATCTGAAGAGAGTTTCACCCTGGCACTGGAGGGCAATGAAGGTGCTGCTTTGCCAACAGGATGTTGAACTAAAAACCTCCTTTAGGCACTGGAGATTTTGTTGAACCCTTCCAAGGCCCTGACAGCAGCCTCAGTGCCACAGCCAGATTTCCCAAGTGGTCATTAGTACTCAGAGTGAGTGAACAGTGCAAAAATAAAGCTGTGAGTTTTCATCCAAATTTCCAAGCAAATTTATGGCTGTTTCTCATGACCTTTTTGATTAAATCTCTAGAATCATCCTTGTATTCAAACTTTATTAGAATGCCCCTTAAATGTCAAACTTTAATGTTTTGCAAGATTTCTTTTCTGTTTGCAGTGTATCTTCTGGCATAGTTTGCAGAATCTCAGAATGGTTTGGGTTGGAGAAGACCTTAAAGATCATCTAGATCCAGCCCTCTGCCACAGGCAGTGAAAATGATCCATTATTGATGATAACTCCATGATCTTAGAGGTCTTTTCCTGCCTTAACGATTCTATGGTTTTGAGATTCAAGGGTGTTGTAATGCAATATGACACATTGAAGAAATCAGCAGGATAATTACAGGAGAAATGTAGAAATAAAAAAAATGCAGGAGAAAAAAGACTGCATATTTAATTCATGTGCAAAATTAAAATGATGGGAAAGCTATCTCCCAGGCTGTTCAGCTCTCTTGTGCTCTTGAACATTCCTGATCCATTGCTGCTGCATTTTGGATTTCTGTCTCCCAAGCAGTAACATTTATTACCAGCAGTGTTGGTGGACTTTGGGATGATGTGGGATTCACTGACTCGAGCTCCTGGTGCCTTTCCCTGAGGCTGAAAAGGCTGATTGGATTCTGTGTCTGTACATCTGACTGCTGCAAATCAGAGCTCCAGTGCAGGATGATACAAGTCCCTGACAGGAGGTGGCAGCCAGGTGGGGGTCAGGCTCTTCTCCCAAATAACGAGGGATGGAAATGGAGGAAATGGTCTCAGGCTGGCCAGGAGAGGTTTAGTTGGAATGGCTGGAAAAATGTTTTGACCAAAAAGGTTCTCCAGGACTGGCCCAGGCTGCCCAGGGCAGTGCTGGAGTCCCTGGAGGGACTCAAAGACACGTAGGTGTGGCACTGGGGGACAGGGGACAGGCAAGGGGGAACAGCTGGCCTTGGCAACCTCAGAGGCCTTTTCCAACCTAAAGGATTCTGGCATTCTGCAATCCTTTGACATTAAATATACATATATACATATATATATATACATACACCAAGAATAGCCAGGTGTCATAGAAGATTTCCATTTCTTTTATAACCTCCCATCTTCTGGAACAGGATGATGTTCCTGCAGCCTGGCTTCCCACAATCTCTGCCTCATGGGAGACATTTGCCTGTGGTCCCCTGCCTTTCCCTCAGTGTGTCAAAGCCATACCCAGCACCTTCCTTGTGCAGCCATTCCTCTGCCATTCCTGCAACTGAACTTCTCTCATCCCACTGGATCAAGCAGATAATTTTTCTGCTTTTTATATTTAATTAAATCACAGGGAAAATTAATGCAAGGTTAAAAAAACATGCACAAACAAGAAGAACAATAGTTCTCATTGTGCAGTTTTACTCATATTTTATATTGTTGCCTGGCACTCATGGATTGTGCCTTGAGTCAAGAAACAGATGAATCCTCATCTCAAATTTTTCCTCTCCTTATTTTTTATGATTCTCTGTTCTTCCCAGGACAGTAAGTAGGAATAATTAATTGCTCAGTTTCTTTGCTGGATATTCAAATAATTACTCACTGTGTATGTGGCAGAACAGATACCTCATCATTAGTCATTTTTTAAACCTTTTTTTGGGGGTGTGTGTGTGCTCATTGTTGAGATAGCTATGAAAGTTCAAAGGGTCTTTTTTATTTTACTTTTTCCCCCATCTTGACTTTCACAAAAAAATTTAAGACTGAGAAACACATGGGCAAATTATTTCCTCTGAGAGTCAGGGAGCTAAGGATATTTTATGGTTTTCAAAATCAAATTTTCTTGCTTCCATGGTGTTATGACAACACAAGGTAATTGTTACTTGTTATTCAAGGGCCTGCATGTACTTACAACCTCTTCCCTGGATTTCCTCCATAAACTAAAACCCTTCTTTTCCAAAACAGCCACTTCAGAATTTTGATTATTGCTGATACCTTACCAATTGAACCAGAATAAAAATTGAAATTGCCATTAGCACAGTAATTTCAGCCTCTATTTTGATAAGCACTTTTTAGTGCTCCTGTTCTGACAAATAAAAACAGCAGTACAGGTGGAAAAAAGGTTTTGATAAAGATCCTCTCACAAAGGGAGATGTTTTTGAACACACTTTTAATCAAATCCACATCAACAATAATTTTTTTAATGACTTTGTGGTTTGAGTGATATATCAAAGTATGTAAAACAATAGTGATCTCTGACATGAGTAATAACAACTGCTTTAGGGAGGATAATTTACATTCTTTTGGGGAATGTGTAAATCCAGGTGGAAAAATCTACAGAAAAATGAACCAAACAGGTTGTTCTAGCATGTCAGATAATCTGTATGAATGAAGTGCCTGCTTTCAAAGATAATTGTGTCTATAAAGAAAAAAATTACCTTTTATTTTTTATTTATAACAGAATTATACTCCTTGTTGAATGCTAAGAGCAGACTTATGTCTGTGAGAATATGTTTAAATACATACTACAATTCTAGGCTGAAACCTTATATTTTTGTGCTGGGAGCCTGAGAAACTGGCAAACAAGAGGATTGAAATAAGTTTTATTTTCTTATTTCTGCTGCTCCTGGATGGGGTAAGGTTATCAGCAGAGACAATAACACTTTTAAATGAGTTGGAATTTCTTTGGTTCACAAAACCATCTGGGAAGATTGACAGCATCTCAAACAGAAGCAGCCAGGGAGGATGTGGCTGCAGTATTGACAGAAGTGATTTTTCAAGTAATGAAGAAGGTTCTGTGCTGAAGTTCCCCGAAGCACACCCTGCCTGCCATGGGCACTTACTGCATCCTGTCACCCTTCTGTGGCACACAAGAGCTTGCCTTTTCCAGAAGCAGGATCAATAGGATTAGGGGATTTGTGCTCAAAGCTTTCCTGTAGCTCCTTGTTAAGCAGGTCGTGTGCTTTACAGCTGCCTTTGACTGGCTGGCTTCCTGCACTGTGCCATGGTATTAATCACCTAAATAATATTCCTCCAGCCTGCTGGCTTGGGCAGGGTTTTTAGTAGTCTAAAAAATATTGTGCTTAAAAAAGAGTCAGAAGTCAGACTCTGAAACTCATGTTTAGAATTTTAAATAGCCTGCTCCTCAGGATTTCTGAGTCCTCTTCAACTTTCCTAGAAGCTGGTGATGCTCACAATGACTGATTTTCTTATTAGAAATAAACAGCCCGTGGGAGTTCTGCAGAGGTCTCTGTGTGTCAGGCAGGGTGGGTCTGCCCCAGTCAGGGTGCCAGGGCATGGCTTGGCTGGCTCCTGGCAGGTCCTCCAACACCCACCCCACCTGACACTGCCTGGGCAAGCCAGGCCTGCTCTGCAGGACAGGATTTGCATGAGCAGGAGAAGCCTGACTCGTGTGCTCCAGCTTAACTCCAGTGTGGAGCTCGGAGCTTTTCTCTCTGCTGGTCCCGTGGGCTGGGATAAAGCCTCAACAAAAAGAGGTGATCATGGGGGCAGCTGAGGAGCCCAGTCCTTTGCAGAGCCCTGCATGAGGCACATAAAATGCCAGCTTTGAGTGATGGCACGTAACCTTTCACTGCCCCATTCAACAGCAAGTAAAGAATGATGCTGTTTATCCTCCCCACTTTAATCTGATTTATAACTCCTGTGCCATGTGTGCCCCTGTTTGCAGAGAGAGGCTCTTGAGGCACCCAGCTCCATCTTCCTGCACATGGAGGGGCTTTTGGAAGGGCAGAGGGGGCAGCTAAACCTGGAGCTGGACACGCTGGGACACCCCCATCCCTGCAGAAAGGAAAACAGGGGGGAAAGGGAATTTTGTTACTTGAGAGGTAAATTTTTTAAAGGTTTCCTATTGAGGAGTTCAGAAAAGAAGATGCAGCTTACCTGTGGCTTGGCAATTGAGTAGTTCATTACAGAGTTAATTAGATGAAGTGCTTGATCAGTGATGGGTAAAATATGTCAGAAGTTATCTGAGCACTGGTTTAAGAATAGGCTTATCCTTCTCCTAGGAGGGAACAGAAATAGACTCCAAAGCTGAACGAGCTGTTTCTCAGGAGAATTTGGCTTCAGAAGTTCACTATTAAGGAAAGAAATTTAACTCAAATTGATTGTTTTGGAGCTGCATTAGTGGACATGAATTAAGCTTTGTCATTGCTATCCATGGGCAGGAAAAAGCACATAAAGGAGCCCAGGAGGACAAGGACTGCACAGGACAGTTTTGTTGAAACTCGGAGTGTGTAGATTTGAATATCTGAGACTTGAACAGAGACAGGTAATAGTGGCTGAAATTGCAATAGGAATGGACATTGGTGCTAGCTCAGTGAAAATAAATGTACTGGAAAAACTGGGCATGAGAAAAATCCTGGGTGTATATACATCCTCAGCTATTTTATAGAGGACAAAAGGACAGAGGAGCCATTGAGAGGAGTGAGTTATCTGTCAGCTAAAGGATTAAACTTTTCCTGATGTTCCTAGTCTAGCAAACTGCAATGACTTTTGCAATGATACTGTTCAACTGCAAAAATGGTCAGCTAAAGAGAGGAAAAAACATTTTCTCTAAAATTGTCATACAGACATTTAATGAGAATATTTAAGGTTACTTTTTAAAGGGCACAATCAACCATTTTGGAAATGTGAGACCACTTTGGAAAAAAAATGAAAGAATTTTATATGCACGATCAAGTACAGATATTCATCCAGAGAATTACATAGCATAGATTACAAATTGAAAATAGTTTTCTATCTTATTCTATGTTAGCTACCTGATGCCCAAATTGGATGGATGACTTCAGTTGTGCTACAACACCAGCAGAGGTGGCCAAATTAAAATTTAACACCATGAGAGAAGTAGTATTGATTGGAAAGTGTAAACAGGCAGTAACACCAATAATACTCAGGTATTTTTAAAAGTGATTATTATCTTCGATTGGGAAAAAAATAAATTTTGTATAAACACTGGAGAAAAAGCAGAACTGGTGGAGTACACGTATGGCTTGACCATACCTGACTCAAAATCTGTTCCTAGGTCCAGATGTGCGTAAGTAGAGATTAAAAAATCTCACTGTAGAAATTAAAGGAAAAATAAGCAGAATATTAATTTTTTATATATAAGAGTACTAGCTAAGAAAGTTTAAGTTTAGATACAAAAAGTCATAGCCAAGTTTATCAGCTATTATAATAAGAAAATCTGTGTAATTTATTATTTGATTATGGATGATCTCTATGCATTCATCAAAGAGAAATTGCTGCAAAATATTTTATAAATTCTTTTGGAGAGCATTGAGTGGGAAATCCTTCACTGTAATTTACCAGGACATTTACAAAATCACTTTAGATATACAATGAAAATATTCCAAAGATTACTCTATCTAATTCAATTCAAAAATACAAAAGATTAATCAGTGAGATCAGTGATCCCAGTGACAGAGGGCAAATATCAACGGGAAGACTTTGGGAATTGGGGGTCTAAATGCAGGTGCACAGATCAGGTTCCTTGATTTCCATGATAAAGTATTTGAAAGAAGAAATGTGTTGTGAGGCAAAGAAATAGAGTGAGGGAACCAATCCCAGCAGGGTGGTCAGTACCAAGGGCAGGACAGTAACAACAGCCACCAGAGAGGAGGTAATGTCCCACTTTATTAATGAATAATGCTGAAAAAGTTGATTTTTTTAGTTGAGAAAAGCCTGGAAAAGGTCAGGTAACAGTGCAAAAAGGAACCTAAATATGAATGTCTGCAAAACTTCTCTGGAAATGTGAAAAACCAAGCCTTCCTGTGAATTTAATGAGCATTTTTATTTTCTGCCATAGTGGGTTTTTTAGCTCATAATCAGAAAATAACTCATCTTTTTGAACAATTGTATCCTTCTAAAATAGGGAAATGTTTGAAGGGTGTGAATCAAAACCAGGGATTCTTATTCTTTAAATTTGAAAACCCATTCTCTGAGTTATGGCTGTTGCATGACAGTATAAGTAACAAAACTAATTCAGAAAAGAAAAATAGATCTCATCTGAGTATAGATTTTTGCCTATCATTAATCTTTATTTAGTTTATTAATATTTTTTACAGAAATAGGTATCACTACACTTCTGAGAAATACTGTTTATGTTATTGTGGAAAGAAAGTTAAAAATAATAAATCGATAGAAGATAAACTAAAGTAAAAAAATGAAATATTTTTGTTGAAGTGAAGGCAAAACAAAGTAGCTCCAACCTTCTTTATTCTTAGATATTTTCCATGAGTTGAAGTCACTAATCTTTACACACACGTGGCAAAAGGGAGAGATGGGCTTCAAATCCCTATTCGAAGCCAATAATTTTCAGAAGTATTCAGTGCCACTTTCTTGGTAAATGCAGCCACAAAGAGCATGAGGGAAGTTTATTATTGATTTGCCATTCATTGTTCTCAGATTAACCTCCTCTGCCTTTCCTCGGACAGTCCCATTCCTGATGAAGTTTGCTTTTTTTTTTAACTGTATTTTTTTCCCCCACAGTGTCCTGACAGATGTGTAAGAGAGCAAAAAAGAAATTTAATCTGAGACACTTGTGTCTCATGTGTGGAGGAACAGAAATACAGCCCTGAATAGGTTTTTTCCCATTGTTGGACCATTGATTGAAAAACTTTGATACATAAACAGAGAGATAAAAAACCCAAACAAACAAACAAACAAACAAAAACCACCAAAAAACCCCTTGTGATTAATCTTCTTAAATTAATAATCTTCTGAGTTTCCAGGTCTTTTCTGTTTAACATTTGAGCAAGGACACTCCAAACTGCTTTTTTTTTTACTTCTCTACATTTTGGTATTTATTTTCCATAGCTGTCTCCATTTTATCCACTAACTCTGCTACATTCTTACATTTTTTAATGCTTGTGTCCATGGAAATTATTGTAAAATGTTAGATAAAAGGTGATTTTCTCCTAAAAAATAAGATTAAAATAATCTTGTCTCTCTGTCCATTTCATTTACTTACCTTAATGACTCCAGAATGTTCCAAAATCCCAGGCACCATTCCACATTGCAAAATCAATTTGTGTTCCTAAGGGACCATCCTGAAGGAACATGAGGAATGGAAAACAACCAACTTAAACTTTAATTCAGTTCCTTCAAAATCCAGTCTTGAAATTCTAGATATTTTTCTCCATCCCTTCATTAGCAAACAGAGTTCACACAGCAGCTGAGTAGGCAGCTTTTGCCTATAGACATTTTACAGTTTTAAATGTTCATGTTACTAAAAGCTCCTTCAATAAATTAATTTATGAATTAATTAATTAATAGGATGTTCAAGCTAGATTTCAGTACCCAAGTAATTTAAGAGTCTTTTCATCCAATTCCATTTAAAATGTTTTAAAATCTAGGACTTGTCAGCTTCATCCCCAGTCATTTTACTGAAGCTCCTTATCTAAATCTTATTAATAATATTTCTGCAGGGTTGTTTTCTGTCATCCTAAATACATTTTCTCTCCAGAGTTGGCACTTTTTTTTTCAGCATTCCTGGGACAGATCTGAAGCACTGAGGATGTACCACTGTGAAGGTTTTGCTCACATTTTCAGTGCAAGTTGTTGTGCTCAACATCAAACAGAAAAAATAAAAATAAATCTGTAATTGTCAAAAACCAGTTGTAAGTACTTTGCTTATAAATCATCATTCCACACTTTTAAGGACTTCTGGTTCTAGGTGAGGACATGAGCCTTAGAACTTTGAAAACCATAATTATGCTAAAAATTCTAAAAGTAATTTCTGTTTGATAAGACACTTTTACATTGGATTTGAAGTGTTTTTTGTGAAGATTAGTACTAAAAATATGCAAACAAACAAGCAATATCTCCTACCCTTTCATTGAATTTTGTAATTATTTTTGGAGCAACTACAAATACCAGGTGGGGTTTCCCCCCCCCCCCCCCCCCCAAGAAAATCATTGCATTAATCATGGTGTAGAAATTCCTACAAGGTGTGACACCTGTGAGGAAGACGGGAAATGCAGCAGCAGCTGTGCACAATCCCCCAAAGCCTGTAGGAATTTTGCTCTGTTATAAAAGACATAAATCTGGGAGTACACGAACACCCATTTTTCTCAGAAAAAAATGCATTTCTGTGATCCTGCACTTGCTCTACACCTGAGTTTCAGAGTAGCAGTGGAAGAGTAGAAATAAATCACCACAACAATCTTTTGCTGAGACAATTAGCAGGTTGGGCATTACTCATTGAATAGTGTGAGATCATTAATTTTTATTAGAGGCAGGGGATTTCATGCAAAATAAGAATAATGTTGCAGCTGAATGGATGGACTCAGGGGGTTTCTATGACTTGTACAAAAATTTTAGGGTATGCAATGATTTTTAAATTTATTTTTTTATGTATAAGAGGAAAAGGAGCATAGTCAGAGGGAAGAACACAGTGATAAAATCATGGAATGGTCTGGGTTGGAATGAACCTCTTTAATCATCTCCTTCCAATCCCCCTTTTGTGGGCAGGGACAATTTTCACTGGATCAGGTTGCTCAGAGCTCTTGAACCTTTCCAGGAGTCCATTTTATACAGACCCAGTTATTCCTTCATTTTCTACACACCCAAACATGTGTGTTATATATATACACACTTTTTTTTTTTAATTTTTTTTTTTTTTTTTATGCAGACACAAAAAGGATCAACAGATACATGTGGAATGAAAATACACAGAGTTCATGGCCTCACTGACCCCCAGGCAGGAATCCCATGAGTTCTACGGAGCTTTAGGATGTCACTCCAGCAATATAATTCTTCCAACCTTCATTTGATTTTTACTCTTGTGCTTTGCCTCATTACTGAACGCTGTAACAGCAAAGGGAAACACTAAAAATCACCTTTTGCTCTGACATCAGAGAGTCAGAGGTTTTGTTCAGGTGTGTCACAAATAACTCAAATTCCATCCCCTCCCAGGTCTCAGAACAGGTTCTGGAGGAGCACACAAAATGCCTTGGAGCCCTCCCACACTTCCCAAGCTGGGCTGCCCTGGTAAAATACACAGCTTTTTAGGAGAATTTAGAAGAATTTTAGTTTGGAGCAGATTCCATTAATGTTACCTATTTGTTTGAAATACATGTTTTTAGTCTTATCACCAAGTGCTGTACCCAACTATTTTTTTATTTCTACCAGGGAAAATGGGATTATCATAGTAATTATTGCATAAAACCTTTAAAATTTATGTACTTTTACAACTTTTATAATCATCTAAAAGGGCATTTTCTTCAAGCCAAAACCGAGTCAAATCTTGCCATGTAAGTATTCTGGGATAGACCTTTATGTTCCAGGGCTTTTTTTTTTACATAGTTAATGTAATATTAAAAAAAAAAGAAAAAAAAATAATGCTCTTTGGGATATGTCCACCTCAATCCCACCTACACATCCACCAAAAGCTCCAAAAAATTAGATTCAGATTTAAAAAAAAAAACTTTAAAAGCCCTACTGGAATCTAACACAGTTATAGAATAATTTATGGAGAAGGGAGTAGTTGCCCAGCTCTTATGCATTTGAGTAGCTAATTATTAGTTATATGTAAAATTGGGAAGCACTTTTTAAATTTGAAATTATTTAACTTTATGAAGTTATGTTCTTAAATAACATCAAAAGTAGAACTTGTCCATTTTTTCTTGTCAGGACCTAATATCTGCCTATCTGTGCAGAGATCAGAGCTGCAGATAAGATTTTCCAGTAGGGAATTAATGCAGTTTAGCTAACAGACATTTATCTATACCATATATTAGACAAATAGCAAAATTCTTCTATATTTCTATTTTTTTCCCAAAGGGAGCCATTTTAAAGATTTATTCTCCACCACCCACTTACTTCTTTTATTGTGATCGTGCTAAAAAAAACGTTCTTACTTCTTCTTCCAACTGAGTTCAACCCAATCAGTGCCAACACACCCAGAAGATAAGATCTCAAAAACTCTACGGAATGGACAGAATATCTGTTATATCTTACTTAACATAATAGTAAACCTTAAATATTCAAGTGTTAGTATTAAGCCTTAATTATTTAAAGGGAGAAGTTAGAAAAAGCACGTCTTTCCTTCCATCTAAATATTCCCCCCTCCCCGAAGAAGAAGACAAAGGATTCTGAAAGCTTTAGAAATAATAACAAAGGGAATGGGATATACAGGGGCTATGCAGTATTCCCACACAGTAATTGCTACAGCTAATTAATCCCATGAGTAGAGCAGTTGCTTCTTTTCCTGCCGAAGTTGTGGTGAGTGTTTCCCCGGCTCCAGAGGTGCATTTGGCACGGCACACAGCAGCCGGGGAATGTCACAGCCGTGTCCCAGGGCTGGAGGCTGTGGTGGGTGGCCTGGGCACTCTGCCCTGTCCCCACACAGCAGCTCCGAATTCCCTCAAGGCAGAGGCAAACAGCCCCCAGAAAAGCTGGCAGGGAAGGCTACAGCCAGACAGAGCTCTGACAATTTCCTTCACCGGCGAAAGAACCCCACGGACAATTCGTTTCTTGCTAATTAAAGAGGAATTAGAAGGCGAGACACAGCATCGGCATAGAGGCAAACCCACAGGTACCCCCCCCTCCAGGTCCTTTGGCCAGGCCGCAGCTCAGCCCTTCCTTCCCAGCCCCTCCAGTGCCCGCAGGCCCGGGGCAGCTGCTGCTCCCTCCCCTGCCCCAGCAGGGATCGGGCTGGGTGCTGCAGTCCCTCAGGAGAAACCTGCTCTGCCAGGGGCTCTGCAGGGGCTGTGCTTCCTGCAGGACACGGCCTCTTCCCTGCCATGCGGCGTGGCTGCCTCCCCTGTGCCAGGATCATCCTCTGCAGGGGCTGTGCTTCCTGCAGGACACGGCCTCTTCCCTGCCATGCGGCGTGGCTGCCTCCCCTGTGCCAGGATCATCCTCTGCAGGGGCTGTGCTTCCTGCAGGACACGGCCTCTTCCCTGCCATGCGGCGTGGCTGCCTCCCCTGTGCCAGGATCATCCTCTGCAGGGGCTGTGCTTCCTGCAGGACACGGCCTCTTCCCTGCCATGCGGCGTGGCTGCCTCCCCTGTGCCAGGATCATCCTCTGCAGGGGCTGTGCTTCCTGCAGGACACGGCCTCTTCCCTGCCATGCGGCGTGGCTGCCTCCCCTGTGCCAGGATCATCCTCTGCAGGGGCTGTGCTTCCTGCAGGACACGGCCTCTTCCCTGCCATGCGGCGTGGCTGCCTCCCCTGTGCCAGGATCATCCTCTGCAGGGGCTGTGCTTCCTGCAGGACACGGCCTCTTCCCTGCCATGCGGCGTGGCTGCCTCCCCTGTGCCAGGATCATCCTCTGCAGGGGCTGTGCTTCCTGCAGGACACGGCCTCTTCCCTGCCATGCGGCGTGGCTGCCTCCCCTGTGCCAGGATCATGGTCTGCAGGAATGGCCACCCCAGCACTGGGAGCGTTCCCTCCTGCACCTCGTTCCCACCTCAGTGCCCACCAGACTCTTTATTCCCTTGCTTTTTCAGTGCTTTTTCACTTTTCTTAGCTGCGTTTTCCCAGAGACATCGCTGCCTTTGTTTACTGTCCCAGCTGTGACACCTCGATGGTGCCATCAGATGGATGTCATGGATGGTGTTATTTCTCCTGAAAATACTGGGAGGGGTTTAAATATTTTAGGGAAGCTTAGAACTCCTCTGGTATATCAAATCAAATCATCTGGAGCTTAGAGGTTTTTAAGGGCTATAACTTGTGGTTTAAAAAGGAAAAAAAATTATCTTTCATTCTTGTGTAATTGTAATAATTTCAGTTTGTGTTGGTGCTGGTCTTTCCTGCTGTAGATTTGATTAACAGGAAGAAGTAGGGCTTATTTTATAAGTGGTACTTCATGATTTTATCAATTCACATCTTTTCAATTCCAAAGGGCTTGAAAGCAACATTGTATTGTGGTGTATTATTAAATTATAGTCCCTTAGCAATGCTTTTACATGAATGCTGATTTCACCTAATATCTGAAGGCAGGACTGGTAGCCAGGAATCAGTAGTGAGTAGATTCAGGTGTGAGAAAGCTTTGTTAGGCAATTTCTCACCTGAGGAGGGGCCTGGGCTGCCAGATAACACCACAGCTGAAGCATTTGCTTGTCTGCTTTTAGGAGGGAATATACTTTGTTGGGACCAGAATGATTTTTTTATTATTATTCTTTCCATTGGCTGTTTCAGTAATAATACTATTTTCCACATAACATTTGCCTCATTATTCTCCTCCCTCCTCACAAAATTTCTGAGCAGTGTCCTTAATTGCCTCCTGACATTGCTGGCGTGGCCCTTCACACACTCCTATAGACAGCATGGCTCATGGAGCTTAATGAGACTAAGTTCATTAAATTAATCCTAGTAATTAACAAACTTGCTGCTTACTTCTCAGTTGTCCAATTTGTGACACTCTTGGCAATTGGTTTCCACTGGAAGCAGAATTGCATCCAAAAAAACCTATAAAAGTGGAAAATAAATTCATCTTCATTAGAATTATAGTATTGAATTTAAAGCCTTTTGCTGATGCCTATTGACTGAGAAATGTGGGGTTTTTTTCCCCAAGGAGAAGAAACCAATAAAGAAAGAATTCACTACAGGAGCTGTTCTCCTAAGCACCTGTGTCTGGGATAGGTTTTGGATATACTACAATTCCCTGAATCCTTCTGATCCATTAGAATTCACCTTTGGGCTCCATGGGAAGACCACATGGAGAAGGTGGGAGGCAATGCAGAACTCCATTAGCAACCTGATCAGTTCTGAAGGCAGCAGTAAATCTCAGCCCTGTCACATCTGGAGCTTAGACTAAACTTGTACCACATCTGCAGGTTTTGTCCTCAAAGTTAATGCTGGAAAAACAGAGAAAAAACCCCACCATTTCTTTCTCTTCCCACACCATACATGTAATATTGCAGTGCTGGGGCTGGCTGCTGCTGAAGTTGATTTCTTGCTGCTAAACAGCAATTCCTGACCCTGAAGTATCCAAAATTGTGTTTTGTAAGCTGTGGGGCCCACCTGCAATCACCTGGAGTGCCCTGAGCAGCTGCTTCTGAGAACCTGGGGCAGTGCAGCATTAATGGAATGGGAAAGCAGTGGGAACAGGAGTGCACTGCTGAAGGAGTTGATGGTGCTGAGACAGGATGCCCTGACCAAGGCACCAGGCAAGGTGAGCAGTGGTGATGATTGCACCTTGTAAGGACACGTGGCACTAAAATAATTAAAACAACACAATGTTGTTAAATGAAATTCAGCTTAAAATAACTTTTCCAATGTTTAGGTTGCTAAGTGTTATCCTACTCCCAAAATAAAATATAGCTTTAGCTGCAGAAATAAGCAGAGCTAAGGAGATGTGTCTGATTATACAATGGCAGAGAAGTTAGGGTGATATCTACTCTTGCCAATGTGAATTTATTTTTAATTTTCCTGTTGGGTGAATGATTAACCATTTTGACTGTCCTGGCATTATTACAATTAGTATCTGTCCATGGAGGAGATTCATGGTGCTTTTAGGCAGGTGGTCTAAATCACCTGATCTAAAATCTTTACAAGGGGCCATATCTGCCTGGATTTTCAGCTTTATGGGTTTGCAAATCAACAGTCTGCATGTGGAAGGAGAGAGTGGTTTTCTTTCTCGAACCTGATTTAATTCAGCTTTCCCAAGGGGGTTCTGCTAATGATGATCTAATTCAAACCAGGATGCCTGGCTCTAAGGAAGGCTGTTTTTCTGTTTGAAGACCAACAGGAGGGAATGCTCTAAGGCAGAGAGAGGCTGAAAGCAGCGTAGATCAAACTAAAAAACTGTATTTTCTGGGAGGAAACATTTCTTCCTAAGATCACTGAAAAATTATATTTAATCATAGGATCATTTGGGTTGAAGAGACCTCCAAGGCCATGGAGAGTCCAAGCTGTGCCCAGTGCCCACCTTGTCCCCAGTCCAGAGCTCTCAGTGCCACCTCCAGCCCTTCCTGGGACACCTCCAGGGATGGGCACT
>VZTR01025979.1:57916-96753 GCA_013400775.1 Chaetops frenatus
CATCCAAACCAACTGCCTCTTTTTTTTTTTTCTCAAACAAACTTGGTAAAGTCCCACAGCCTGACTTGTTCATGCTGCCTGGAACTGCTGGTCTGTGAGAACTCAAAGTGTGGTTCAAACTGTTGTGTTATGAGATCTTCTGCTTCCATCTGGTTTTTATGGCTTTTGATTTCACTGGTTGAGAGGCATCACACCTTTCCAATTTCCTTGATTAGCTGCAGTTAGAAGGTTCTGAGTGTATGTTTGTAATCTTCTATGATTGACTTCAGGCAAAATGTTTATTTTTAGTGAGTGAGTAACTGAGATCAAAATTATTCTTCCACTGCTTGCACTTGTCCAGGTGCTTTCTTTCATTTAAAATAATGAAGTGGTTCAAAAAAAGAACTCAAACCCTTTGTATGTGAACATGTGCTGCATTTCTGATTTCCTAGTTTAGAAAAAACCCAGAAGCAATCCTCACATTTGAAGGCTTTGAAATCCTTGTTGAAATTTTGCAGCTGAGATTTACCTCAGTGCTTTTGAGTATGTTCCTAGGCATTAAATTTTGCAAATCTGTAATTTATAGGATTCACAAAATTTTATTTATTTTTTCTTTTTAAATTTATAAGTGCTGAAGAAAAGCAGTAGGTACAGTGGTAAATGTAAGGGGAATTGAGAAAGCAACAGTAGTGAAAGAATTTCTGACCCAACTTCATTTATTTTGGTAGTAGAAATTTAATAAAACTTTGTCTAAATTTTCAAGGCAACTTTGCAATGAAGAGATGTAATTTAAATGATCTGGACCTGCTTGGTAGAAATTCTGTGTATGAATCAAAACTCAGATCTTGGAAACTTTTTTGTTCTAAATGCAAAATAAGGGAATCACTGCAGGGACAGTAGAAGGCTTAGTAATTTAATGTTTCTTGATGAAACGTGGTATCAGTTTTGGGAGATATTGGGGGGAGCAAATAAAAGAAAATAAAATTTCAAATAAAAGAAATTGTAGTATCCCTGGAAAACTGTGGAGTAGCTACTGGAGGTGGGTGAATCCCTTTCCTAAAGGGATGGCTGGATGGAGATACCAAGAGTGGGAAGTGCAGTCTCTGTGATCTCACCCCTGATGCTCTCATGGAGAACCTGGTTTGCAGTCCAGGGAGTGGAATCAGCTCTGCACAATGGGAATGCAAATCCGAGCTGACAACAGCACAGCCAGGGAAAAGTATCAGCTTGAAATGCTTTTAATTGGAATGCAAGAATTAATTTGCCAGTAGAGGGGCCTGTGGAATTTTGCTGTGATCACTGTGCAAGAAAGAACTGCTGAGGGTGGCTCCTAGTTAGGAAAGCAGAGCAGTGTTGTAACTGCTCTGAAAAATGAAGTGTCTGTGTTTCCTTTTACTCTATTTTTGTGGCTATTATGTTTCGATAGAACTGATATCTTAATAACTGATGAATAAACCATGATAACTGTTAAATAAAAGAGTGAAATTTGCATCAGCCTTTTAATCCAGATGATTGGTTTAAGACTGAGTCATTAAAATCCTAGTTGGTAAAAGTCATTTATTCTGTAATCAATAACAATAAGGATTTTGTGAAGTCATTCTTTTCCTGAGTAAAACATGTTTAAATCCACTTTTTAAAATTATTAAGATCGATTTATGGCTATTCATGTTCTTTATCCTTGCATAAAGTCCCTACTTCGTGCAAGTTCACAAACAAGAATCCAGCCCTCAGTAAACTGGCCAAATTAGAAGTCTGGGGAATAAAACTTGTGACTCCAGAGTCACCTCTCCTGTAATAATTTACTCATAATTCTGAACAGTTTCTTAAAACAAAAACAACAACAACAACCAAAAAAACCCCACCAAAAAAACCCCAAAAACAAACAAACAAACAAAAAAAAACACCACAAAAACCCAAAACAACACCACAAACAAACAAAAAAATCCACAAAACACACCACCTGTTATATTGTAATTCATTTGCCTGCTATGAAGCAAAAATATGTGAATTTAGTTTCAAGAAGAAAGGATTACTTCTTGAAATAATTGGGCATATTACTCTCAATTTAAAATAGGTTATGTGTTCAATAAGCCTGAAATGCAAGAGGTTCTTGTTCTAGAGAATATGGAACAGAGCAAGCAATTTCCTGAATGCTGTGCTGGATATGATTGGGTAATGATGATCAGTATTGATCAAAAAGCCTGAAACAAGTTTTTATATTTTTTTCAGTGACATGAAGATGATTTTGATACTGAGGAGAAGGAAGAATTGAAACTGTACAGGTGATATGGTGTTTTCTCAGTAAATTAGCACCTAGTTTTGAGTTTTCTATTAGCAGAGCTGTACATATCCTGAAAGCTCTTTCAGATGTGAAGAAAAGAATTCAGCAAAGTCTCTTTTCTGTTTTGTGTTTGTCCCACAACACCTTTGACTTCTAGAATCTGGTGTCATATGAAATAAAAGCTGCAGGTGATGCACAGAGCTGTGTGATGACCTAAGATAATGATCCTTGCCATACTTGATACTTTTCTGCCAGTATCAAATGCAAGAAAAACTCGATGTAGATGGAGTAGTTCACTTCAGATGAACTGAGCTGATTTACTGTTTGTTTGGTGTAGGTCAAGAGCTGTCGTGGTTGGTGGGGGTGGTGAGGAGCAGCTCATCCCTGTTCCTGGAGCACTTTTCAGTGCAGTATTATCTGACACTGTTTGAATTGCGTGTTCTACAGACCTTGGCATTTTCAAGTAATTTTTTTTGATGGACAGACAAAAAGAAATAATGAAAGACAGGTGTTGGGTTTTTTTTGTGGTAAGCTTCTGATAGCAGCTTGTGTGCTGCACTGCTCAAAGGAGCGATGAGAAACAGAAAACCAAAAAGACACTATTGCTGACCCATTCATTTTGTGTAGAATTCACAGACTCACAGAATGGTTTGGGTTGGAAGTGGCCTTAAAGATCATCTTTGCAACCCTGGGCAGGGCCAGCTCCCACTGTCCCAGGCTGCTCCCAGCCCCAATGGCCAAGCTGGCCTTGGCCACTGCCAGGGATCCAGGGGCAGCCACAGCTTCTCTGGGCACCCTGTGCCAGGGCCTGCCCACCCTGCCAGGGAACAATTCCTGCCCAAGATCCCATCTCAGCCTGCCCTGGGGCCCTGGGAAGCCATTCCCTGCCTCCTGGCACTTCAGGGCTTTGTCCCAAATCCCTCTCCAGCTCTCTTGGAGCCCCTTTAGGCCCAGGAAGAAGCTCTAAGGTCTCCCAGGAGCTTTCTCTTGTCCAGACTGTCTTCTCCAATTGTAAATTTGGTGTAATGCATGAAGTTCTCAATCACTTTCTTAGAGGTTGAGAAGCAGGAATTTATTTCCTATCTCTTATATTTTTAACCACTTTCCAAGATACCCCTTTACACTATGTCTGTTTTTTCAGTGCCATGATTCCTTAATCCTGATAATTTCTTGTACAGTGACCAAGTCACAATATCTACTGGGAGTTCAACTTCTCTCAGGTTAGTACTACAAAACAAAGTCTGTCTTGTGCTTAAAAGCAACAGATTATGGAAATAGATTCTTTGTGTTGTTTCAAATTTTCCTTTTTCCTTTAAAGAAAATAAATGTTTCTCACAATACTGAAATGTCTTTGTAGCCTTTGTATTTCCTGTTGTCTCTTGAAACCTCACATGCTCAGCTCTTCCTAGGAAAATGTAGTAGTTCTGCAATGTTCCCCAGCTGTCAAACCCAGACATTTATTCATGATTCAGATTGTGTGCATGTGTGGACATTGAAAATATGATCTATCATTCAACAACTTTGTTTATGCTGGTCCTGTCTTGAAACATATGTTAAGCCTTGTTGGTTTAATCCCTTTCCCAATGAATTTAGATAAAACATGAAAGGCAAATAGTGATGAGGAGAAGTGACAAAAAGCCTGAATTTCTATATTTGTGCTCTTTTCCTGTGCTGAATTTCAGGCTAAGGCATGTTGTACCAGCCTTTCATCCCTCTGAGTGTTAGAGGAAGATCACCATTATGTGCTGTCATAAAATGTTTTTTTAAAGGTAAATCTTTCAACATATTTGAGATAGGGGAAGAGGATAAAACAGTACAAACTACTCTCCAAGTTGTAAATGAACCTACCTGCCAAAACAAAGCTGATGACAAAATTGAAGCATTTAAAAAGACAAGGAGCACTGGAAACAACACAAAGCTCCCTCAGAAGGTGGAGATACTTTTACTTTGGGGTGGTGGAGTAGAGAGAGCCTTTGATATGATTGATCTGAAAAGTTTCCAATCAGTGAAAAAGATTCCACTGAGTTTTGTGAATATTAGATGGCTGCTTACAGAAAGAACAAGAGCATTTCCTTTTTTTTCTGCTTGTGGATATTTTCAAGCTTTGTTGGGATTTTTGAGTTTTGTGATCACTTGGGAGTAATTGAGTTCATGGTTTGATTTCTACCCTCTGCCAGCAGACTAGTTTGTACAGGTTTTGAATCTCCAAACAACTTTCTGTAGCTACTCTGTAGGGCTCAGAGTAATTTACCTCGTGGCTCAATCTTGACATAAGAATGCTCATGTGATTTGCTGACCTTTATCTCATACCTCAATGCCAGACCCCTTTTTTTCCCCTTATCTTGCTTCCTGTCTCTGTGGAGTGAATATTTTTTGGCAAGGTGAATTAGGCTCTGTAGTGCTAAAACACACTAAGATTCCAGTGTGTTCTCTTCTCCCAATAACGATTTATCTTTGTATGTATTTGTATTTTTATATGAAAATATAGAGAAAGTATCATTTATTTCTTGCATTAAAGGATGAAAAAACAAACAAGTGGAAAAGAAACTGAGATATTGCCAAGTATTGTGTTACTCCTTTCTCTTGTTAACTGAATTGGTGTTTGCTGTGAGAGAAGATCTTTCCCTCCAGAGTCCCGTGTCTTTCTCCAAGTTTGAATTGTATGAGGAAAATGAGGGGTTTTTTTTGCTTGTGCTTCTTACACAAAGGCAATAACAAATTCAGTTAATCAATATGTGCTATCTTTTGAGAAAGGCTTGGAGATGAAATTTTTACATGCATTTTTGATATAAAGACTCAATTTTTTTATTATTATTTTTTTTAATGATAAAAATAGTGTAGGTGAGGTCAAGCAGACTTCCTAAGTGTATGGTGAGGCCAGAGGTGTTCCATGTAGATCTTAGTTTTTGGAGATACTCTTTTCAAAATCAGCCTTCACATACTTGAAACTTTTGATCTTGAGCATTTAGTAGTGATACCATTATTTCAGAATAAGGTTCACAAGGTGCTTGTATAGAAACTTCAGTTTGAAAGATTAACTGGCAATGTGATATAAGCATAGAGTATCTCAGTTCTATGCTCTGAAACATAGAAGATTGCAGATATTTTAGGTGATTATTGCTTAATGATAGCTGTTGACTTACAGGAACAGTAGCATTACAGTCAGCTGTAGAACTCAATATAAATTCCTTCATCCTGTAATGCTGTAACTTGTACACTAAGGAGTTATTGCCTCTGTAGTTTTTAGCTGCTCATTTGTTTGAATGGTCTCTCGCTGGTCTGTAACCAATTTCTTCATCTCTTAATGCAGAATGGAAGCAGTAACAGTAATGTTCATGTGATACTTGGGGATAAATTGAAAGAGTACTGCCAGCAGGAGCTACTCTCTAATCCACTGGCACTCCTTCAGACTCAGAATGTGACAATTTCTTTGTCCTAGATTGCATTTCCAGCAGGAGAGAATACTCCAACTCTGTGACACAGTTTCCTCTCTCCAAAGAATGCATGTCCTACCCTGTTTGTGTCTGAGGGGGGATGTGATTTATGCAACCAGCAGTTGGTTTCAGCACCACAGAACAACTCTTTTAGAGTGAGTCAGATTATTTACGTGTTGTGGGAGCATTGCTTATATCTCTGCCTGGTGACTTCTGCTTAGATTTATGTCACTGCAGAAAGCATCTGGTTGTTCCTTCAGTTCCCTGACAGTTCAGGTTTGGGTTTCACACTCTGCTTGCACTGTTTTCACATTTCTCCCTTCCGTGGCTGACTGTTGTTATAAATCAACGTTTGGTCAATTTGTCTCCCACTCTGTCTCAAGGCTCCCCTAGATGCATGTTGACAGTCTCAAATAGTTTCTTCAGGCTGGCCCAAATGGTTGCTGCTTGCATGTAAAACAAATTAACTTCTGCCTCCCCAGGATGAGAAAGGATTGAATGGACAAATTAAACCCAGGCTGTATTTATCAAATAAGTGCTGTAGGAATTTTCTGCCTTCCTTGCAGTGCTTTAGTGCCTCCCTGCACTTCACTGAACCCCAAAGTCCCTGGTAATTGTCACAGTGGAAAGTGTCACCACAACGGTTCTGCCAAAGGAATGGTTGCTTCATACAAAAGTTTTGTATCAGGAAACAGAGTCAGCTCACTGCAGAAGAACAAAAAAGGTACAAAAGTCAGAATGACCATTTCTTAGAGAATAACTGGCTGTGCAGCTCCAGTACTACATGGGAATTGGAGACCTCTTCTCTGAACCCAGGCTGGGAGAGCTGGGGCTGTTCAGCTGGAGAAGAGAAGGTTGTGTGGTGACCTCACAGCATTTTACAGAGTCTGAAGGCGCTACAGGGAACCCAGAGAGGAACAGTTCATCAGGAACTTCAGTTACAGGACAAAGGAGAACGGATTCAAACTGAAAAGTGGCAAATTTAGATGGGATCTTGGGCAGGTATTGTTCCCTGGCAGGGTGGGCAGGCCCTGGCACAGGGTGCCCAGAGAAGCTGTGGCTGCCCCTGGATCCCTGGCAGTGGCCAAGGCCAGCTTGGCCATTGGGGCTGGGAGCAGCCTGGGACAGTGGGAGCTGGCCCTGACCATGGCAGGGGTGGGGCTGGATGGGCTTTAAAGATCCCTTCCAACCCAAACCATTCCATGATTCTATGACACGCCTGGATGTATTGCAGATTTTTAATAATGGTGGAATGGTTTGTGGGTGCCCTTGTTCTTACCTCAAGGAGGAAAGGTGCAGAAATACCTTTGAGCCCTGCAACTTCTCATGAAGTGAATGAAGCCTGTGAATGCAATTTGCAAACAAGTGAATTCTCTGCTTTGTCAAAAGATGAGCTGTAAGCAGAGCATTGTGTCTTTACTCTCAAGTAAAACCAATGCTTTCATCTGGAATGTTGAGCCTATTTTAGTTGCTCTGGCTGTACAAACTCTGTAAGCTGTTTTTAAGTCTGCACAGGGAAAAGGTAGGAAGAATTCACCACAGTTTTGATGAAATCAAATTAAAAATTCATGGAAGTAAACCACTGTTCTGCCTGATCCAGTAAGAGACAAGTTTGGGAAATAGAAAAGCATTAGGAGATGCAAAAGCCTCTGGAGCGTTATTTTACTTAATTTTAAGTGTAACTTGTCTATTTTGTGATGATATTATCACTTGCCTCTTGAATACAGTAATTCTCAGAGGAATAATCTTCCCCTCCTACGCTGCTGATGTAGGAATGTGCTGTATTTGATGATCAACAAGAGTATATTCCATAAAGGGCTTTAAGCCAGTAGTGCTTGGAGGAAACAGAGCTTGTATCAGTAGCAAATCAATACTTTCTTTTTTATATTTGTGCAACATACATATTTGTGCTAGATAAATACAGCACTGCCGAGCTCCGTTTAGTTTGCTTACCTGCACAAATACCAGAGATCACATCTGCACTTTTGTCATTATCATCTCACAAGTCTATTCACAACAGACAGCTACAATATTAAGGTGGGGTTTTTTAACACTCACTTTTGTGTGTTGGAAGAAGGCATGACCTGGAAAAGAATTGCAAGCTAATAGTAAACCTCTGTTAAATTAGTTGCTGCAGTTGGAATTGGCAAGGAAAGTTAAATATCCCTCACAGGAAGAATTTAGCTTTTTTCAGTGGGATACCTCATGGATGTCTGCTTTAAGCAAGAACAAGGCAGGAGCGCTATGAGACTAATTTACAGCATAGGAACTCAATTAAAATGAGAAAAAATACAACAGTATGAAAATGGAATGGTGTGATGAACAAGTGCAAATTGTATCTCCAGTTTCATGCGTTTTGATAATTACAGTTTCTTGACAAAGTCTCTGTACTTCCAGCAGTGTGTCAGGCAATTTACAGCGGGAGAGAAGGTCAAGTTCACTAAAAGTCCAAGCATGGTCTCATATCATTCCAGCAGAAATAAATCAAGTTCCCAGGAAGTTTGGGGCCACCCAAACACATACTGAAGTTTGCAAACGAGAGCTGCTCATTAGATGGGCAATGTTTTGGGAACTGGGCACCTTGGTGTGGGATCCCTGGGAGGGCGCTCCCTAGGCTCTGGCTTCTCCCATGGCAGCCCAAGGCCCAGCTGTCAGTTACCCCAGTTACACTCCCCCTGTTTGCCTTACCTGGCCAAGTCCCGAGCTCTGTAACCCCACTGGTTCATGGCCCCTTGGCCATTGCTCTCCCCACTTTGCCATGGAAGGTGAAGTTCCAGCGACTTCCCCGTTCTCTGTGTCCCCATTGGTTTGTCCCCCTGCTCATCTCCCCTGGTCACTTTCCCTATTGGTTGATGCAGCCACCTTCCCGCCTACCCTCTCTGTTGATTGGTCCCTGCCGCCTGACTCCGCCCCCCACCCATATAAAAGCCCTGGTCCCCGGGGCTGCTGGTTCTTGGTCCCTGTCCCTTCCAGCGCGTGTGGATGGCGTTGAGTTCCGCGCTGTGCGGGCACCGCCCCCCGCCCTGAACAAACCCCGCAGGGAGCCCACAGGAAGGGCCCTGGTGCCTCCGGAGCCTCCTTGGCAGCGGCTGCGCGGGCCGGTGTGGTGAGAGCCTGCCCCGACCGCAGCCCTGCCCCTGGAGCCGCCTCAGGGAGCTCGCCGGGCCCAGCTGCCTGAGCCATGCTGCAACACCTCGGGATGAGATTTGCCAGCAGCAGCCGCCCTGAGCAGGGAGCTGGAGGGGCAGGAATGTGGCCAGGAGAGCGGAGCATGGAGGTTCTGCAGAGCAGGGCTCAGTCCCACTTGAGGGTCCCTGGGCTGCAGGGAGGAGAGGAGAGGTTTGGGTCACACAGCATAAGGGTCAAGGGTCCGGTTCTTTGTTCTGTCTGTGCTCAGCAGTGCCAACATTTTCATAAAACACACCTAGGATCCAGGACTGCTCTCCTGGAATGACTGTCCAAGCAACAGCAGACTTGTAAAGTTTTAGTAAAAAAGCAACCACGCCTCCAAAGAGCCCTCAGTGGGGAGAAGGTATGCATTACTGCTGCCGCTGCAGAAGGGCATGGAAGGAAGGAAGTGCTGTGGCCTTCTAGGAGTGCAATTATTTCAGTTTTTTAAGTCCAATGTCCCACTTTAAATATTAATGATCTCCATGCAAATGCTCGATATGGCTGTAATTCCTAGGATGTAAATGGTAGCCTAAAGTAATAGATTTTATAAAGTACTGGGAAATTACTCTGCGTTATGTTCAGAGGAGTATTATGTAATGGAA
The DNA here is from genome assembly GCA_013400775.1 of Chaetops frenatus. Taxonomy (NCBI): domain Eukaryota; kingdom Metazoa; phylum Chordata; class Aves; order Passeriformes; family Picathartidae; genus Chaetops; species Chaetops frenatus. The sequence continues at coordinate 67,384 of VZTR01025979.1, forward strand.
GCAGTACTTTAAAAAAATTCTTCTTTCCTCTCAAGATGGAGAAATGTTGGGAAACCTTTATTGTCTGAAGTGTTTAGTGCCATAGAAGATCCATTCTGGAACTTGTAATAAATATTGTCCTACTCTGTCATAGGAATGTGGCAACTTCAGCTCTAGTAAATGAAGAGCATTGTCTGAGTGCTGTAAGTGGATTGGATTTAAAATGGTTAGATTGTGGCTTTGTCAGGGAGAGAAAAAGGACAGCTTCTCACTGAGATAGCTGTCGAACTGAATAGTCCTTTGGAGATAAGGCATCAATAACTTTCTCCTAATCTTAGTTGAGCTTAATCAAACACCTCACTTATCAGACTTAGCTGCTCTCAGGTAAAAGCCTCCTTATCTGGCATTCACAGGGTTTTACAGGAAGTTAGTTAACATCAAAAAGTGCAGATTTGGAGCATGACAAAGCCACCTCTACTCCCCAGAATACAAGCAATCACACTGCTCCCAACCAGCAAAAGCAGTTCAGTCTGAAATCTTAAAAAGTTCCAGTCACAATTGGGAAATTTTTCTTTATTAATAATGATAATGGCTGGGAGTTTTGTTCTTTGGAGCCGTTGTGCTCCTGAACAGAATAGCACCAGGTTATATGAGCAAAGGGGGTTGTAATCCTTCCTGCTTGGGAAAATAAAAAAATCTACAGGACAGGGAAAGAAACATAAATTTACCTTGGTGAAGGATTATTTTTATAATAATTCATTACACCAGTGGGTGATACTAAAGGGCCTCCTTTGCCAAGTTTTCTGTATAGCAAACCAACAGTTAATTTTGTTTGTTTGATTCATTTCTATCTCTGAGTTTTCAGTTATTGCACATTCCAGCCCATGAAGCAGAGGAGGGCTGCCTTCGTTCTGAGTCTGCTCATTCTGGTTAGAAGAGTGTCCTTTATTTGTGAGTAAATATCCTGAGAAGATCCAGAGACAGGATGTTGTTTGCTAAATGGAAAAGGAGATATGAGAGGAAAGATTTAATCCAGAAAGGGAATTGACTTGGCACTGATGTAAAGTAATAGGGGTGATATGAAAGTCTAAGGGAAATGTTTCATTTCAAAAGATAAAAAGCATTATGAAGATTTCAAAGACCTAGACTGCTACAGAACTCTATCTGGTGAAAGACGAGTGTGAAATATTAAGTATTTGAAATGTTTTGTTCATATGGGAATTCATTTGAAATTGTTGTTGATTTTATTATGCAGTTCATGTTAATGGATATTTGACTGTAAGGTTGATTATTAATGAAGGACAAATGAAATCTATGCTTAATGTTATGCCATAGTATGTCACCTTGAAAGTTTAATTGTAAAAATTCAGTAGGGCCAGACTTGATCAGTATTTCAATTGAGAGCCACGAGATAGATGAATTAGTGCTGTGACAGGGCCCTGAACAGCTTCATGGCAATTCCTGCCACCTTTGGAGCCATGGACAGGATGGCTGCAGGCTTTCATCAGAGTGTATTATTTCAAGATGGAGAAGAAAATAACCAAACCAACCCACAATCCTCTTTAGTGAGCTTTGGCTGGACACCAATTAACAAAACCTGTGTCACACTTTATATAATAAACAGGTTTTTTTGCAGTCTTGCTGGCTGCAATATTTATTTCAAACTATTTTGAGAGTGCTGAGTGGTTGTTTTGTTTCATTCCATGACCTGCAAGTACAAATTATTCAGAATTCTAAGGCTCCCTTAGAAAATGTGTTGCAATGGTAGAGAAATACTCATTGGAATGGGTCAGGACTTTGTGTGTGTGTCCATGAGGCTGTTGAGGATGGAGCTCTTTGATAATTTGGGGTTTTTTTCTGATAGAAAATATTGGTTTTTCAGAAGCATTTCACTGAATATAAATTGTTAACTCTAGGATGAGGTTATTTTAAGGAAAAGCAGCTGCCTTTATTCCCTTTCCACAATCCCAAAGCACAGCTGCTGTCAGTCACCCAGCACTGGGATTGCCCCCGGCTCCCACAGGCATTCCTGCAAACTGGGAGCCCAGGAGCCTCTGGAATGGGCTCCATGATTGTAGGGCTGAGGGAGCAGAGCTGCAGAACAGCCCAGCTGCCCCAGAGCCCCTGTCACCCAGCACAAGTGCTGGTTTGGGGGCTGGATCAGGAGCCAGGCTCCAGGGAAATCAGGCCAGGTTTGCAGTAGGAATCTCACAGTGCCACGCTGTGGTTGTTTGCAGGATCGATCACAGGGAGAAAACTCATCTGGGGACCCCTAAAACCACAGGGACAGGGCTCTGGACCTTGCTGATCACTGGTGTGACAGCTCTGCACAAGGCTAACTGATCCCTGGGAATTTTGCCAGCGTGGCTGTTTGCCTCCTGCTTTTCTTCTGTTTTTCACTGAAACCAGCACTTGTCTTTGGGAAAATTTTTTTTCTTGTGAGTAACTTGCTCTGAAGTCAGCAGAGGGGAATATCAGGAGAAACAACAGTAGTCTTCAGTTTGTTCTTGTTTTCGTTTTTTTCTAAAGAAAAAAAATTTCACTCTCCAGTGGTTTTAGTCAGGCTTCAGATGTAACCTGTATATTTAATATCATCTAATATTCATTAAAAAATTCTTCAGGTTGATTGTTCAAAAATGTATCTGTCCTTAGGGAATCAGGTGGATTCTCCAAGGTGATCGCTGTGGAACTGTTCATCCTCAGAAATCCCATTCTGATCTCATCTGCCTCTCCACTCAATGTGCTTATGAAATTAAAACCCCGCACAAAATCAAATAAATAAGCAGGGAGGGCATTTAACCACTTCCTTAAAGCTGCTGCTTTCCTTGTCTGTGGCCCAAGGCAGGGAAGGATCAGCCTGTGCCCCTGCAACAGCACAGGACTCACCCTGGAAAAAGCAGGAAAAGCCATGCTAAAGCAATTATCAACCTATTAAACTTCTGTATTTCCAGCTTGGCTCCTTCAACTGCAAGTAGAGAGCAGTGGAAAGCGAGTGCAGCCACTTGCATTGTTCTGTTGTTTGTCCCACAGGTGATTGGATGCTGGGCACACAAATTTCAAATCCTTTGAATTATGGCAGTTTCCAGAGTTCTAAAAGGTCAAAAGCAAAGGAAACATAAAGCTAGAAAGAGAATTAGGAGTTCACTCTTCCACTTCTACACATGAGAGGAGGTTCTTTAATGGTGTCAAGAATCAGTATTTTTCTGGGAGTTGAGGAGAACAATTTAAATTAATTGAAATTTTAAATAAGATTTTTAATGAAAAAAGGAATGTTCCTTTGTGACATGGGATACTATTGCAACCTTTAGAATTGAGATATATGGCCTTAACACAGATTAGGCAACCTGTTCATTATTAAGATTATAGAAGCCTTCTCAAGTTATAGTTAGAGTGCAGTGTTTCAGGCACTGTTGTCTTTTTGCATTCCCTGCCACCAGCAGCACATAAGTGCCTTGGCATTGAACCATGTGCATTGTTCCCATTATATCACATTAATCAGGTCAGTGCACCTGAGGTGGAAGGAGCCCTTGCACAGCTCTCCCCCTCTCTGCTCCTGCCTGTGTCACAGCAAAGGCTCCTCAGGTCATTGTGCTGGTATCTCTGGGCTTTCTTCTGCCAGATGGTTGGGTTGCAAGTGTGAGGTCTCATTTCTCATTCCTCTTTTCTTTTTTTCCCCTCTTTTGGTATATCTTCAATTCTGGAGAGTTTGTTAAATCTGAGTGCAGCATGTATAATTTTCTCATTAAATCAAAGGACAAGGTCATTATATGTTAAAAGGAGGAAATAACTAGTTCACACATGTTATCTTCACAAAAATATGAGCTGAGCAATTCTGTACTGACCTTTCAATATCATTCAAAATTAAATTCCATATGCACTCTGCTACTGTCTTCTGTTCTGCTGCTATGATGCTAGAATGCCTTTTTTAAAAGTATAAATGGGAGCTGTTTCTTTCAAACTATTCCACTACAGTCACTTGGCCCTGATTTTCATTTGTTTGCCCATATTTAACGTTTTAATGAAACACACATATGTTCTCACTGTATTGATCATGGCAACATCAGGTAGTTTCTAACTGCAATAAAAACCACTCTGATCTTTTCCATGCACTGCTGTCTGCAGAAATACAGGTCTTGATACACTTAGGAGTAACAAGTGGAAGGACTTGCACCATTAAATACTGTAGAAAAGACATTAATATAGATTTGTAGTCATAAAATGAATTGGTCTGTCTCGGTGGCAGGAAGCAATTTCTGCAGGGTGTAATTCCAAACACAAAAGAACATTGCTACAAAGGTGCTGTGAAGACACAGAGCAGTAACAGATAAGCCCCCAGAGTACACATTTACTAGAGGAGTATTAGAGTGATTTGAGAATGAAGAAATGGAACAGTAACACTCAGGGCTGCAGTGCTCACATCTGTGAATATGCTTAATTGTTTTATTGCAGCACTTTAAATGTGGTGCCTGACAAATAGGAATCTGTAAGATGCCTCCTTATCCTGGGGCCTTAGGATGGAGGTGTTTCTCTTTGTTAGCAGGAGTGTCCTGTGTGAGCCAATCATTTATGAAAGGCTTGGAAATTGTGCTAAGGGAGGCAGGTACTTTGTGAGGAAAGCTTTGTCTGTGTCTGCTTTCAGAACCCAGCAGAGCTGGCTTGTAATGGCTCCTGTGGTCCTGGAAAACAGCAGAACATTGACAAATATTTGGGTTTTGGGTAGGGATGATGATGGCTATAAACTTTCTGTACCTAAAAATGAAGCATTGAGGCCAGAGAGTGTGTTGGATAAGTAAGTGGGTAATACTTTATAGAAGTCTCTTGACTGAGACCTGCTCCAATGGTGACGAAATTAGAGGTGAGTAAGAAATTGTTTCATCTTAATGGAGGTTGGCTTTGGAAACTCCAAACAAAAGGTTGGTACAGGAGGAGAACAAACTATGCCAAGGCTGAGGACAAAATATCAAACAGCAAGAGGAGTGCCACGTTCAGATGGTTTTGCTCTGTTCCAGATTAATGTCCTGACCTTTGTGTTTTATTAGTCTGTGGTATCTCCATATCTTTCTGGGTTTGACCAGAGACCTTTTCCAGCACAGTGCTGTAGTTGGTCTATTCTCAGCCTTTTGTCTATTATGGCTAAAAATAGTTGAGTTGAGCTAGTCAGGAATTTGGCTGTGTCAAACACAGACAGAGAGGGTGACTTGCCAAACTGGAGGGAGTACAATGAAATGGTTTCAGTTTGAAGTTGAGTTCATCCCTTTGCTTTAAGATAAGAAATTCCTGAACTGAGAAGGCAGATACAACTTCCACTTTAAGAAAGGACACAAGGAAAGGTCAAAACAATTTAGAAGAGATTTGTCTCTTCAAATAAGGCAAGTAGTTATGTTGTTTTAAAAAAGGAAATGAAATCTTCATTGTGGAGGACTTATTCATGTAAAACAGATTAAAATATGCATTCATAATATGTAAATATAGAGTCAATTAACATGAAGCTTTTTCACAGTATAAGTGATTGTAACCTGCCAGTGTCCTCTGGGACGACTTTGAAACTGAAATGCTTCTTCTCTATAGTCCCACTTAACAAAAATCAATAAACAGTAAACATAAAGCATTCTTTTGCCAAGTGAGCAGTGTCTGAATAGGGCAGTTTAATTTTCAACAGATGAGCAGAATTCACCAGGAGCAGATAGGCTCAGGAGCCCTGCATGCATTCCAGGACCAATTCCAGTAGGCAACAGAAAGTCTAAAATTCAGAAAGAGGATTAAAATCTGTGGGTTTGGGCTGTCTCCTTCTGTTTCCCTCAGATTTCATCACTTACACCCCTGTGAAGTCAAGATGAAGAGGGCATGAAAACACTGAAGCATTTATTTCCCACTTCCAGTTTGATCTTTTCTTTGATCCTTGAAAGATTCCGTCAAAGCAGGACAGCTGGAATCTGTCAGGAGGCCTGTTGGTGGAGGAGGTCGTGGTGAGTCAATTTAGCAAAGGTGACATCTCTCCCCTGCAAAAGATGGTTCTGCTCACAGCCTGGGAAAGGGGTGGTGAGGGAAGAGACCAAACTCATTGCAGCTCTCACTGTTGCCACAACTCCCTGTAAGCCTGGTGCTGTCAGGAGTGCTCAAGTCATGGTAAAGAGATAACATTATTGATACTTCTAGTTATACAAGAGGATGTCTGAATATTTTTCCCTTAAACAGCTTCAGTAGTTACCTGATAATTAAATGATGCCATGTGACACAGTGTTCAAAGTGGTCATGCTCTGCTCCCCTTTCTAAAATTTAGTCTTTGGGAAGTAATAGAATCATAGAATATCTACAGTTTGGAGGGATCATGGATCCAGCCCCTGTCCCTGCCCAGACCCCCCAACAATCCCACCCTGGGCATCCCTGGCAGGGCTGCCCAAACTCTCCTGGAGCTCTGGCAGCCTCAGGGCTCTGCCCATTCCCTGGGGAGCCTGGGCAGTGCCCAGCACCCTCTGGGGGAAGCAGAACCTTGCCCTGGTTCCACCCTGACCCTGGTCTGGCCCAGCCCCAGCTGTTCCCTCTGGTCCTGTTTCCAGTGACAGGATCCAAGGGAACATCACAAAGCTCTGTCTCCTCTATGAAACCTCCTTACAGGAACACAGGTAGGAAGGTATTTGGCTATTTTTACCAGTGATCTGCTTGTATACAACATTCTGTTTATTTCTCTGATTTTCATTTGGCATGTGATCCTTCAAGTATTCACCACTGCATCTTTAATTGCATTGATCCAAGTTGCAAATATCTGCACGTTTCTGGTGGTGCAGAGGTTGCCTCAACTAAGTACAAAACTCTTAATTTTAAAAGTAGATTGCGGAGGGGTTTTGCACATTTGGTATGTTCAGCTTTTGAAAGCAGTTTCTGCTGAAAGTCTGTCTACTTAAAATTCAAGCACTCTGCAACTAAGGAACTCCAAAAAGAGGTAATGAACCATAAATTATTGCCGTTAGATATTTAATACTCAATCAGTATGTGCTCTCTCATGCATATCCCACTGGCATTGCATTTATTCTGACAGTGTGGTACTGGTTCAATTACTTTGCTCATTTACAATAAAAGATTAATGAAAAGAGGTATATTTTAGTTCACAGAGATTAATTGCATCCCTTACTTTCCCTACTCTAGAAATATTCAACCCATAATCCTGATAGCTTTTTCGTCAACAAGTATATGGAAAATTAATAGACTTCCTTCTGCTGGAATCCTCAGTGGGCTTGCAGATACAAACATCTAGGGAAAAGCTGACTGAAAGCTGGCTTTCTGGTATGGAGGAATTAATTTACCTCCTCTCCCTCACTCTTCCTCTTTCCTTTGCTCTTTAATCCATTCTGATGACACTTTGAATTAGCCAGAAGAAAAACAGGTTTTTGCAGTAAGTGTTGAAACCAGCATGTCCTTTGTCTTATGTAATCCAACAAAAACTTGTGATGTCTTTCACTTCTGATGTGTGGCCAAGGACCATTGTGAGGTGGATGTTCCAAGAGCTTCCCAGGGTGTTAATACCTTATAAAATTTAATAGCCTTTATATTTGCAGAGTACCTGCCAAGGTTACTAGTAAAACTTATTTTTAATCTTGCTATGAATGTAGTTGGTACTTGTTTAAAAAAATAAGGTATGTTGTTGACATGTAGAGAGAGAAAAATATTTTGCTTTATTTTAGAGGATTCTGTTTACGTTAAGGGGAAAGTGAATCTGAGAAAAGGCAGTAACTACAATATCACAAGAAAACACACCATTGCCTGTCATTTATAACAATACAAATTGAGGTTTACATGCAAGCTGCAGAACCTTAAGGTAGATCTTCAGCACTATAATTATAGCAGGGCAGATTTCAGAAGGGGTTGCTTTGAGTTCAGCTTAGATAAATGTTCAGATGTTCAGAATTTATCACAAATTTCTAAACCTGTTAACCTTACAAAATTAAAAGGGAAATCTGATTAAAGGAGTCATTCTTGCAATGTTATGGCAGTTGTGGATCTGCCCATTACTGGAAACTATTAGTGGGTGAAAAAAGGATAAAATATTTGAATATTTTAAACCTTAGACATTGGTATAAAAACAGATGTACACTTTGGATAAGTATCTAGTACATACACATTTTACCTAACTCGTTTGCTTCTCCATGGTTATACAGAAAAGGTTCTTGGAACTACTTTTGAAAATGCTTCCTGGAAATCCTGCTCTAAAGCTACAGTAAAATATGTAACAGCCAGCTAAAAGTCTACATCCAGCTCAACCTCAAAATGCAGTTTTATGCATTCTGGTCCTTTTTCATCTGTACTATTTTCCATCTTATTAAAGCTCAACATTAATTCAGGCTGAGCCCCGCAGATTTAGGGAGTAGAATGGAAGTGGAACTGTTGTTTTTTTTTGTGGGGTAGCACAACTTCTGGGGCAGTTTGGGCTGGGGTTAAAGAAGAAGCTCAGCTTCAGGGAGATCCCATCCTCTGTGGTCACTGCACAGCCAGATTTGCTTCTTGCGAGGGCTGAACAAAGACATGGATAAAATACTCAGCTTTGGATTGTTCATAATGAGGACTTCAGAGGTCTGTGGAGCCCATCTGGAGTAGGGCCTGTGCCTCCCTCTTCAGCCTTGTCTCACCACCACTGGGCAGGATAAGGAATTGCGAGTCCTGAGCCTGAAAGGGAGGGTAAATCACACACCTGTGCAACTTCTGAAGAACTGAGCTGGGACAATATTGTTTAATCCCCTGTGCTCTGATTTTATGATGCTGTTGTTCATTTTCCTCCTCTTGCTAGGCATCAGGATCTTTCTGGAAATTATTTCACTGGGCGATACATATTCTTCAGCTGCTCTTCAGGATAGGCTGGGTTTATTTCTTTGTTTTAATGAGAGTTGAATAGTTTGCTGGTAGCTACATCTTATTTAGAAAACTGCAGCAAAACACTGCTGCTGCATATAATTCTTTCTGTGTGAAAACTGTGTTTTAAATCTGAATAATTTAGCTTATTTCATGTCTGTCTATGCCTACTTTTTCTTTGAATGCTGGATGATTCTATATTTAATTTCTGATCTTTCTACTAGAGGATTTTTTAATTTAATAATACAATAATATGCTTTAGAGCTGCCTGTAATTACTTGGAAGATATGACTTCTCTTTGTGTAAGTTATATGTCTGTAATTAAAAGAAGATCTGGCACATATATCTCCAGTTAATAATACTCATGATAATAGAAAACTTGTGTCAATTTTAATAGGAAACAACTTTTTAATTTGCTTTGATTGAATCCTGTGTAAATTGACACAAAACTATTTCCCTCCCATTGCACAGTATGTCTTAAGGAGAAAATTTGATAAAAAGACAGTTTTAAGTTCTCCATAGTTACACTTTAAGCACCTTTGCAGAATATCCCAGGCTTTCTCTGCAGGAAGATGATGCAGCATCTGAAATCAGAAGCTGCTTGAGAGTTTCTGCTCAAGCCAAAACCTGTCATGCTGAAGAGTCACTTGTTGCTTAACCTTGTAGGCACCAGAGCTGCACGCACAGCTCAAATTTGGACCTTCAACCTTTTCCACAGAGGTGGAATTTTAGATGTTTGTTATCAGTGTGTCACTCTCCACAGCCTGAGCAATGAGCCAGGAGCCTGAGAGTAAGGCCAGAGCTGGTGGATTTAAATCCCCTGTGGCAGAGAGCAGACCTGAGATAAGGATAGAGCTCTGAGTCCAGTGTGACAGCAGAAACTGCAAGAGGCAAAGGGGATTGTAGAGGCTTTTCTATAGCATCACTCATTTTCCTGACAAATATCATAGAATTATGGAATGGCCTGGGTTGGAAGGGACCATATAAAGCAACTTCCAGTCCCTGCCATGGTCAGGGCCAGCTCCCACTGTCCCAGGCTGCTCCCAGCCCCAATGGCCAAGCTGGCCTTGGCCACTGCCAGGGATCCAGGGGCAGCCACAGCTTCTCAGGGCACCCTGTGCCAGGGCCTGCCCACCCTGCCAGGGAACAATTCCTGCCCAAGATCCCATCCCAGCCTGCCCTGGGGCCCTGGGAAGCCATTCCCTGGCTCCTGGCCCTGCAGCCCTTGGCAATTGTCTCTCTCCATCTTTGCTGCAGCTCCTTCAGGCCCTGCAAGGCCCCACTGAGCTCAGGCCAAAGCTTCTCCTCTGCAGGCTGAACAATGGCAGCTGTGGCAGCCTTTCCTCCCAACAGAGCTGCTCCATCCCTCTGCTCATCCTGGAGCCTCCTCTGGCCTCTCTGCAGCAGCTGCAGCTCCTTGCTGTGCTGGGGCCAGGCCTGGGGCAGCTCTGCAGGTGGGCTCTCAGCTGAGGGGGCAGAGGGGCAGAATCCCCCCTGCCCTGCTGCCCAGGCTGGGGCTCAGCCCAGGCCAGGGGGGTTTGGGGTCCCAGCTCTGCCCAGGGCCGGGCCAGGGCCAGCTCTGCCCCACAGCTCCCCCAGGGCCTTCTCCCAGGGCTGCTGCAGCTGCTCAGCCCCAGCCTGGATGGATCCCGGGCTGCCCTGACCCAGGGGCAGCCCCAGCACTCGGCCTTGTTCAACCTCAGGAGATCCCAGGGGACACTCCTGGAGCTTGCCCGGCTCCCTCTGGATGGCCCCGTCCCTCAGGAGTGTCCTTGAACCTCAGCTCTGTGTCACCTGCAAACCTGCTGAAGGTGCCCTTGATCCCATCTTTTTTTCCTTTCTTTCAGCCTTTAGGACCATGTGAGGAGAATTTTCCGATGAAAATCCTTTTTGTGGGCTTCTACACTCTCAGTGGTGAGGAGTTACCCCCAGCAGTGCCTCCCAGTGAAATTCCAGTTTATTTGGCTGCAGTTGCCCTTTCCACTTGGTTGGAAGGTGGAATGATTGCACCTTGGATGAATCTAACACTACACTTTTGTTCTGCTGCTTCTGCCTCAGTCTGATTCCCAGCTGGTTATTAACATTCTACGTGAATATTTATATCTCTGTGCCTCTTTTATAGACCAGGGAAGGACCTGGTGGTCTCTAATTTGAAAATCTAATTATTCTTCAAGCAGTGCTCTTGCAGAGACACCACTTAAAATAAATTTCACAATTTATCAAGTTTTATATGCTCATACAGTTGCACCCCAAGTCCTGAACTGTTAATTCAGTGTGGTATTAAAAGATGTGTGCAAAAGATATTTGAGGGGGCAAGACATATTTTTTAAGTGGGTTTGGTGGTCTTGTCTCACTTTTTCTCTACTCTGTCTTCTGCCTTCTATCAAACACCACATCTTAAATTGTAATATTTTAAATCTGCTTGAAACTCTTCAAAAAAATCTGCTGCAAAACTATTGTTCTTCATCTTAAATCTTAACTAACTCTTTATCTAAAATTTTAGACAGATCATTTTCCACAGTCCTCCTTGAATAAATCAAAGCATCTGTTTCTTTAGCATTTGATTTTCTTTCTGTTGCAGTCAGGGATGGACCAACCAAGGGAGAATAGAAGAGCATTGATCTCTTTTCTTCTGCTTGGCTGAGTAAGATCTCTAGTGATGTTTGTTTCTAGGACATAATTCAAAAGTTCAGGAAAAATCTTCCCATTTGCTTCAGAAAGCTTTGAATCTGGCTTATAGGGGATGATAACATGTTTATTTCTTGTGCATGTATACAAATATTAAAGCCAGGAAAATATCTGTATAGAACCACCTTGCTTAATTAAAAATTGGCTTATACACATATTGATTCTCTAGCTCAACAAAAGCCCAAGCAAAAACAAGGCAAAGAGTGAAATGATGATGTGTGTTGGGGGGGAAATATTCTAGCAGAGCCCTTTATATCAAGCAAGTAAAAAGTAATATGGAATAAGAAATAGGCCCCGATGTGCTGGATTTTTTTAATGAACTAGAATGCTGACTCAGACTATACAAAATCTTAATTATTTTTTCAGAGGGGAGGAAGATCAGCTTAGTACTAAAAAATGTAATCAAATGTAATTCTGCTCTTCCTTTAAGAAAGTAAGACAAGATAAATCTTAGTCATTTTACTTAAAATTAAATTTTGTTGAAACTTAGTGTCTTACCTTTATTAGTGCAATACTTTAAGTCAAAGCAACTCTGTGAATGACTTTGTGAGGCAGAAGAAGCAGAAATCAATCACTAAATTAATAGTTGTATATTGGTTCTTGGTGTCTTCTCAGAACTGTTCTCCTTTAACAATGTCTTTTTTTCCCTGGAGTGATTAGGGAAGGAGTTGCTTGAATGTATGTGCATCAAATATATTTTAACATTTTCCTAAACCTGTAGAATCTTCATCCTGCTCCCTCCATACCCTGACACTGCCCAACTCCATGACAACAAATGAACCAGGTAAGGTTATAGAAGGGCTTTTATGATGGAGGCAGTTGGATCCTCAGGAAATTCTGTCTGCCTCTAGATGTTGGGGCTTGAGAGGAAAGAGCAGGCACAGTCTGAGCTGCAAAGCTTAAAATTACTTATGCATTATAAATCATACAGGGGTGAGGAAAAGGTCTAGAAGCTTAGAAGATAATGTAGGTCAAGCTTAGGTATCTTGTTCCAAAATCAGGCTGCAGTGATTCCATGATCAGCCTTTCCATGGCTGAGATCCTGGAGTTCTCAAAATTGGTCTTATTTGGTTTTTATCCAATTTCTTAACTTTTTACTATTGTTTTTTATCCTCCAAAAGTACTAGCAAAGGAGGGTAAAACTGATTACTGTTGAGGAAGATCACAGCTGTTTCATTAAATGGATTCTCTTTTGCACACTTGCAAACAATGCAACTGAATCTCCATATCTTCAGAGATTTTCATGTCTTCAGTTTCATCTCCCTGTGAGGAAAAGATGGAATTTTATTGCCTGAATCTTCTGTTTAAAAATTTTACTTGAAAGCAGCATATATTGATACTAGCTATCCCACTACATGTTGCATATTGCTTTTTATGACCAAAACTGTTGGAAACCATGATTTTAAAAAGCTTACCTGAGACAAAACGCCAAAAATATCCCCAAAACAAAAAACTCAGAACTTTTTGTAAACAACATTCATGAGCTGAAGAATGGGCATTATTATTGAAATAAACATAACCAAGCAAGATGTTATTGGTCACTATCTTTACAAAAAGATAATCGGGTGAGAAAGAGGATCAGGGATCAATACCTTTTGCCTTTTATCACAAATTATTTAGAATTTAATTCTATTTGATTATGTGAACAAAGTTTAACGCCTTTTATTAGCTGAACTTTCTGGAAAGAAAGCCAAACCCAGCAATTGTATCCTACTGTTTGGATAACTTGTTCTACATAGCAGCAATTCTTTGTGGCATATATTTACTTATGTCTAAAGAGCTATCATTAATTAGGTGATGATTTCAAGGGACAGTACACAGCCATCTTCACAAGGGAGAATTGTATCAATTTGTTTCTTGCAGCGGTAAGAAACACCAAAATATATTAAACTAAACTCTAAAAGCAGTTCTTTCTGGTGTGCTTTACCCTGCTACTGTTCTTAAGCTCTGGCATGTCCAAGTGACAAACACTGGCTCAAACCCTCATTTGGGAGCATTTTCCTCATGAAGGTAACATGGATGTGATCAGCAGCTCAGCTGGACTCCCTAGCTTGTGTTCAAATAAAGAAAAAGACAAAGCAGTCTGTGTTTGAGGGGGTCCCTTTTATAAAAAGTGTCTTGTGTGTATCCCATTGCAGCTCAGTTGCTGCTACAAAGCTGACTTGAATGGAAGTTAGTTTGGAAGAAGTCAGGACTAAACAAAACAGTTTACAGTAAACCCAGGATATTTGGTAAAAGAGCTGGTTCTGGTGGGTGGACAGGACAAAAGCAAAGCTCTTGGAGCCCTCCCTTTTCTTTTTTTGGCCTTTGTCAGAATATTATTTTATTCAATATCTGCTAAATGGCCGTTAAAGAGGCTGTTAAATGGCCATCAGGTTTTGCATTTATCTGTTCAGGTGTTCTACTCAGTCTCCGTCCCCACTGACTGTCTTCTTGATCTTCTCAGCACCCAAGTGTGGAAGACAATGCTTTAAAAGTTGTGTCTTCCTCTAAAGGAGTTCTGCACTGTACCTTGTAGTCACCAGGATTACACTTAAAGGGTAAAATCCCCCAAACTTCCTGAAGAAACACTCACATTAATTTGTTTTGTGACTTTGAGGAGGAGCTAACTGGCCAAGACTCAAGAAAAAGGTTCTGCTTTGAAGGAGAAGAATAAAAGCAGCCAGGAGATGCAGAGGTTTTCTCCCAAAAAAAAGGGGGGAAAAAGGGCTGGGGAGTAAATAAGAGAGTGGGAGGGTCTGGAGAGAGGAGGGTCAGGTCGTTGTAAAGGGGGGATGTGCTTCTGGGCAGAGTGCTCAGACTCAGACCTGGAGAGAAGCAGAACAGTTCTATGAAAGCTAATGACACTATTGACAGGTACCAAATGTATTTCAGTATAAGACGTGATGTGAATACAGCCAAAATGACCAGCTGGTGCATTCATATAATCTCTGAACCTTTTGGGTTTATCCTCTTCTAAACTCTAGTGATTTCCCTTCTCTGAATTGTTTTTTCTTTGCAATCTCTATCTCACTCTAGGGTTCTCTATTCAAAGCAGAAAATGAAAGAGTGGAAAAAAGGAAACTGAACCATTTCACAAGAAATTTGTTGCAGATAGCAATTTAGTAGACTCATTATCCCAGTGTGAGGAAAATATAGTAGAATCCTAAGAAAACCAACACAATACAAATGCAGTGAATATAGCCAGAGATTGAATAGACAATTTCATAATTTCTCAGTTCAGGTTAATAAAGATCCTAATTCATTTTGCTCTAACAGAATGTATTAAGTACATGTTAAGTGCTAATTAGTATCTTGCTATTGAAAAAGTAAGAAATGTATCATAAGAGATAAGTTCAAACTGGTAGAAATTTCTAAGTTTCTGGGTAATTTGGAATAGTATAATGAAGGTATTGGCAGAAGCCTCAGTAGCAAAAAGGTTAAAAACGCTTGCAAGAATTTTCCAAGCAAGTCTAGTTACAAAAATAAAATATATCCAGTGCTGAGAGAAAGGTGGAGAAAGGACAGTTTTACCTTTTCAATATATATTTTAAGACTGTGGTGAACAAACTAGAAAGGCAGTTTCAGCATTGCTAGTGCTATTAACACTGCTTTCTTGATTACAGCAGTTTAATGTATGCTGTTTCCTGATGGATCCCTCCCTGTATCCCCAATAACACTTGTTTTGAAATGCAAAGACACTCTTGTAAGTGGAGCCAACAGAGCTGGTCAGAACCAGTGAAAAGAGAGTTATTTTATTGAACAAATTCTGACTGGCTACGAAAATCAATAACACTTCAGACAGTGCATTTAGATATATACTCATCTCTGTGGTATATCTCAGCTTTTGGCTCAATGGGAGGTATTTCTGCCATGGATGTGCAGGTCATGAAGTAAACTCTGATGTCCTGAAGTGAATTGTATTTGTCAGGCAGCTTTGACAGCCTAATCTGTGCTCTCCCAAATCTGTGCTCTCCCTGCATTGCAGAAGAGGCAACTCTAATTTAGCAAGTGAGGTGATCAGTAGTGCATCAGTTTATTCTTAAAGGACACATTTCATAGAATGGTTTGGGTTGGAAGGGATCTTAAAATAACCTCGTTCTACCCTCTGCCATGGTCAGGGCCAGCTCCCACTGTCCCAGGCTGCTCCCAGCCCCAATGGCCAAGCTGGCCTTGGCCACTGCCAGGGATCCAGGGGCAGCCACAGCTTCTCTGGGCACCCTGTGCCAGGGCCTGCCCACCCTGCCAGGGAACAATTCCTGCCCAAGATCCCATCTCAGCCTGCCCTGGGGCCCTGGGAAGCCATTCCCTGCCTCCTGGCCCTGCAGCCCTTGGCAATTGTCTCTCTCCATCTTTGCTGCAGCTCCTTCAGGCCCTGCAAGGCCCCACTGAGCTCAGGCCAAAGCTTCTCCTCTGCAGGCTGAACAATGGCAGCTGTGGCAGCCTTTCCTCCCAGCAGAGCTGCTCCATCCCTCTGATCACCATTTCAAGTTTCTATCCATGCTAGAGCAATTATGAGCTGACAGGTGCTTTTAAATTTACCTTTTACTTTGGGAGTTTCTATTCAGCAAAATAAAATATCTTCATTTCTAGTTCCCCATCTCCTTTGCCAATGTTCTGTATTCATGTGTTCACTGCCCTAAACCCCTTCCCATCACTTATTCTGACTTATAGCCCAAAAATGTGGCCATTTGCTGCTTCCTGAGGGGCACCACCTGCAAATCTAATTTTAGGCTTCTGGTTAGCAAGGCACTACTCCTGTGCCTTCAAGGATTTCACTTTAGTTCTCGACAGGCTACATCCATGCAATTGTTTGCTTAAACTCTGGGTTTGACTGACCTTTTTCAGCCTGTGGATGGTCTGGAGAGTGTTGAAGTGGTAAGTTAGTGACACAGACAGCAAACTGTAGGAATGCAGTCTGACATCTCATAAAACTGACAAAGTAGACAAAAAGTGGATGCTCTTCCTCGGTTCATTATAAAAAAAAAAAAAAATAGGTGACCTTAATCCTTCCACTGTCTAGAAGAAAAATGTGTTCTTATAATTAGTTATGTTAAGTACTTGCCAGAGTCACTTTGTACCATCCAAAGACCTTGTAAACCTTTCCTAAATTGAGCTATTGAAATACACTTTTAGATAGAGTCCCTGTAATGGATTTGTATTTGTACTGCTGATGAATTCAAGAGAAGTTATTGAGTCCTTTTGTGCCTCTTTGCCCATTCATCCAAACAAGGCCCATAGAAAGGGTTTTCCAGGGCTAATGCTGTATTTTCTGTGAATATATTTTTATAAACTCATTAAAATTACGTTTTATGTGAATGCTGATCTCTGGGGATGAGGTTTTAAAAAGTCTTCTGCTTGAGAACAGCAAGGAGAAAAATAAAGACCATTTAACAGTGCGCCAGATCTGGCTCTTTTCTGTACAATAAAGCATTACAGAAATGAGGAAAACTTGTACCAAATCATGTGCTTCAGCATGTGAGGTGGGGTTCTGTATGTCACACAAATGTGGGGAAACTTACTGTTGTTGCTGTGCTGTTGCAGAATTAAGGATCTAATTTTAATTGAGTTTCCATGTAATGATGACTTCAACAGTAATTCATTAACTTTAATTAAAATATTTTTCAGCTAACTTTTGGACATTATCCCTTTAATTATAAAAGGCATCTCTTATATTAATAGCCTTGGAGACTGCCTTATTTGCTTGAAAATGTAGGTGCATGTACAATTAAACTTTTTGCCTTGTTTCACCATGTTCTGGGCAGGATCAGTGACCATTATGCATTATAAGGTTTACAGAGCTGTGATAATGAAGCAAATTTGTGCTGAAAACCTGTACTTCAAGGGAGCATTAAAGCTCATTAATTTCATTAGCTGAATGTATCTTTTTAAAGAAATCTTGCAACCCATGTGAGAATACTCTGGCACTGCAGAATGGACCAATTTGTTTAATAGCTGTGACTTCATAGCAAATAAACATTTTCACATGATTAGTCTAATAGTGTGCTAAGACAGGATTTTCTTTCAAAGTTTGGCGTTTTCTCTTTTGCATATTTCCTAACTGCATTCAGCAGTGACATGTTATATTCCACATCATTAGGAACCAGTAGAATCTCAAGAAATGATACTGCTTGGTACAGAACAAATGAAGCTTGGAGTTACACAGAGGAAGCTGGAGCAAAGCTGTAATCTAGGATGGGAGGGCAAATCAAATTGATGCCTGAGGAGCCTGGAGTTGGCTGCTTTCAGCTCAGCTCTCGTGCGACTCTTGCAACGCTTTCAAGCTTCAGTTGTTGCCTTTACCACAGATATGAATTGGAAAACTCCAGTCTTGTGGAACTGCTGTTCCAGTTGTATGTCTGTCTTCAGAACTCTGGTGTTTCCTGAAGTAAGAGAAGACCACAGATCTTTACAGCTGTTTTTACTTTTTTCAGTAGCTGGGAAGGATCTGCAGCATGGAGAAAGGCAAGCAAAGCTTTCCTTCTGCAGAGAGAGTTGGTTGAAGAGACTGGGAAGGTGCACAGTTGCAGGACAGAGACACTGAGGGTGGCAGAGGAGTTTGTGATCAGGGAGGGGAATTTCAGGAGTGAAGTGGACAGAGCAAGGATGTCCTGGAAGTGTCTCTGCCTCAGTTCAGTGTGAGGTGGTGCAAACAGAACTCAGAATCCTTGGAGGGAGAAGGATCCTCCCTTCCACGGTTGGGCTGGGCAGAGGACAGGGCCATTCACACCAGTTTGGGTCAGCTTTAAGAACCATCCTGAGCATTATTGAGGGAAATCACCTACTAGGAACCCACTCAAAAGATTAATTTCCCCTTTTCTAATGAACCCATTTCCACACTGGTACAATGGGAATCCTAGAATGCCGGGTTAGAAGGATTTCAAGGGTCATCTGGTCCAACCTTTCCTGGCAGAAGCAAAAGTTGATTTGTGTTTTTGAGGGCACTGTGTTCTGTGCCATGGGGCTGGCCCTGTCCAACTGCCACACTGGGGGATAGCAGAGCTGCCTCCTCTTGAAGGCTGTCTCCAGATTTAGGTGGGTGTCTGTTAGGCTCTGCTTTATCTTCTCAAGAGCTTCATGTCAACAATGAGAGATGGTTCTCTAAAGGGTGAGGTTGTGGCATCTGCTCTGGAAGGAGAAGCAGCCCAGGCTCCAAGACTGGGTTCAGCATCCCATTGAAGATGGTGTTATTGTCAAGGAGCAGATAAAATATACCAGAATTTAACCTGAGTCATGTCCCAGAGATTGTACAGCCTCAGCCACTTAAGCTGTTTTGTTACTCTGCTGTTATACCAAGAAATACTTGTTTTACTAAAATAGCATTATATTGGTGATATTAAGTGCTGCAATTAAGGACTGAAAGTGTCTAAATATCCTTTCTTTGACAATGCGTTACTATTACATAAATATTTTCCCCTCTTCTTCTCTTTAATGCAAGTGAGACCTAATTTAAAGAATCTCCACAACCCAGCTGTGTCACTAGAAGTACTTATTAGAAATTGTTGCCTTCATATCTTTCACATCTTAATTGTTTTTTATTTACATTAAGAGCTAAAAACAAAGAAACCCCACCTGTTAAAGTTATGACAGATTAATCTGAACAAGAGGAATCTTGCAGTGATCACATACTCCAAATAAGCAGTGCTTTGCTGTGAGCTGAAGAGCTGAACTCTATCTACTCAGTTACTAAAAATGTACTCCCCACAAATAAACACAACTCTTTACTTTTTGAGAAGTCCCATATCTGTTTCTGTATTTAAGGAAGTAATTTAAATAACGACTTGATCATTATAATGATCATAATTCATCCTAAGATTGGTTTAGCTAATATTAACTCTAAGCCTCCTTCTGTAGCTCTTGTTCATCTGCAGTAAGACCCTTCTTTAGTGCCTGAATTCTGGTTTGGTGTCTGACAGATCATTATCCCTGCTGGCTCTGAGGTTTGGTACTGTGGATTGCCAGAGTTGTCCCTTTCTTTTTTTGTATAATCACTATTATTTCTCAATAGGTAGAAGATACAATAAAGAATTCAGGAGAGCCTAAAAGTTTCAGCAGTTTCTAAAATAGGGTGTCGCCCTGTTTTTGAAAGCCTTCTGAAAAGTTTCTATTCTCCAGTCAGATTTTCTCACACTTTGTACTAAAAACACCAGCTTTGTTTACATTCCTTCTTGGAGAAGGGAATCTGATGGACTGGGCACTTCACCAGTCTGGTTGAGAGGTGGGATTTCATCTTCCAATCCTCTCTCACTGTGCAAACCCTATAAATTGTGCATCCATTATAAACGGGGCTCTTTTGTAGGGGCTGCTGTTCTCTCTTTTGTGGTGAAACTGTGTCCTTCTTTCGTGTCCTGTTGCTACCATAGGGTAAAAGTTTGGTTTGCAATTATGAAAAATAAGTTTAAATGTGATCCCAAAGTTAATCATATCAAATAATGGCAGTACATTTTCTCATAAAAATTACAGAACTGTTATTACTTTATCCCGAGAACAAAACTGACAGAGTTAAGATAGGGAAACTGCAGCCCATATTATTTTCCTTAGTGTTGATTATTTCCAAGCTCTCTCATTCATTCCACACACAGCACAGCAGCAGTTACAGAAAGGACAAACATCTTGACACACATGTAAAGAGCAGCCAAAACTGAGATGAGTGAGGAAAGCCTTCATCCAAAGCTACACTGGGAACTCCTGGTGCTCACCCAGAAGACGACTCCGAAATTTCGGTTCTTTCCTTAATGGATATCTTGTGAGCCCAAGGGTTTTGTGTAAATCTTGTCTCCTGGCTAAGAAGGGTTTGCATTCCACTAGTTTTTCCCTGAACTGCATTATTTACCAATTTTTTGTTGGAATGTAGGTGTGGTTGGGAATTTTTCCGTTCTTTTCCAGATTTGTCTGCTGTAAGCTACAACACAGCATTTCCCCTGATTTACACAGCCAGGAGAAATCCTCAACCAGAAAGCAATTGTTGTTAATTAGTATCACACTGCCTTAAAGAAGAGTTGTTGAGTCTTTTAATTTTGCATAGTTGATTCTATTTTAATGTCCCTGCAGACTGCTTTCTCCATGAAGTTTAGTGATGTTAATGATAGTAAAGTCATTTGCAATTACTGTGATACAACTTTGGTTAAGACAAGCTGAAAGGAGAATTGAGCTAGAAACTGGTGATCCTCTGCTTATTCACCAGTTGCTTTTATTAACTAATTTAGTTGCAGGGTATTTATGAATGACTTAGGGTAGTAAGTTCAAATGTTTACCTAAAATTAATCGGTCACCTGCACTTTCTGACACAGACAATATTTCAGGGTGGTAAAACTGTGGGCCAGGCTCTCTGCTTCACTTAACTTGATTTGACCTCACTGTAATCTATTAGTTCTGCTGCTTCAGAGTGACTTCAAGTCCCATTATCTTCCATGGAAATATTCATCCACATCCTGATCTGTTTTGAATAGAAACCCACTTGGCAGAAGAGAGATCATGAGCCACCCTCTCCCTCATGTTTTCTTAATTTTGTTTTTGAAGATCACAACACTGCTTCTATTGCAGTGTTCCAAAATTTTTGTTCTGAAACTTTTAGGGGGTGGAAAAGTGAAAATACAAGGCAGCATGTTATATTTTCTTTTTTTTTTAATGTTCAGACCTTTTTGTGGCTACAAAACGAAAAGACAGGGTTTCAGCAGAGGTAATGTTGTCTACACTTACTGTAATAGAATACCAAAAAGAAACAACTGAAGGACAAAAAAATAGAAGGTTTTTTTTCAATCCAACTGCAAGGTCTTGCTAATGTCCCTGCCCATTATTATACTGTTTCTTCTACAATGCTGATATTAAACTTGGAGTTGTGTGGTATCTCGCTAACTTCTAATTGCTCTATCTCTAATGGAGTGTTACTTATTAGGTCTTGCTCTTGATCTTTTCAAAATTATCTGTTTAAGCCATCTGAAATGCAGTTCTTTTCAAGACTGAAATAGAAGAGGACAGATTTATCCTATTAATGCTTAACTCTTGCACACTACCTCCAGTTGGTGACACGGCTGATTAAACATCATGCATTATCTAGTGGGAATGACTCCTCACTCTCTCTGAATGTCTTGTTCTCTCTGTCACCACCTCCAACTTGATACTCAGCATTGTGAAGCTGCCTTTTTTTTTTTTTTTTTTTTTTTTTTTTTTTTTTGGTGGTTTTGTTTTTTTGTTTAAGCCATTTTTTTGTTCTAACACGAAGTAGCAGATGAAGCAGTGTTATTTATGTAAATGTAGAAGTGCTCATGCCAGTTAAGTAATTCTGACTGTTTCTGATCTATGACTGTTCTGTGATAGTCATCTTGCCTTTAGGATTTCCAGAGGTTTTGGTTTTATAAAAATCAGTTATGTAGGAGAGGTTTTACATCAGACTTGGCTGAATAGTCATTAATTGCTTCAAAAATCTTAGAATCATGGAATCATAGGAGGATTTGGGTTGGAAGGGTCCTTAAATTATCCAGTTCTATCCCCTGCCATGGGCAGGGACACCTTCCACTATCCCAGGTGGTTTCAAGTTCTGCCCAGCCTATCCTTGGACATTTCCAGGGATAAAGAGCCACAGAGCATTTCCTGTGAGTTTGGTGTAATCTGGCCTGGAGCAAGGGGTTCATAAAAAGGCTCGTTCATTCAACAGCTGTCTCAATAAAGTATGGAATTTATATTTTATTTAGCCTGCATATATCTTCCTTTGAAAATCCTTCTGGTTCTTTCAGCCTTAGCAAGGTTAAAGACACTGCTTTGTGTCTTTGAAAAACAAAAATGAGACATTTGCTTTTGATTTCCTGTGTTATAGAGTTTTGAACAAACTGCATCGATATCTTCCTAATTTAGAAATATTTTACAAAACTTATTTTTGAATTACTCTGGGTTTTGATAAGCAATCCTGCAGTGGCCTTTAATAAAAAAAAAAAAAAGAAAACAGCAAAGCTGTTCTTTTGTCACTGGAGGCCACTTTGATAATCCACATCCATCAGATGGGATCAGCTAGACAACACAGCATTCTGTGCTATGTTCTGCTGCAGGTAGATGGGGGATGGAGGCCTAAAGCAGAAAAAACAAATGCTGGATTCTCAAAGAACAGGTCATGGGAAGTGAGAGGGGAACACTGGACACTTAAAATTAGGTGGGCTCTTAGGAGGAATAAACCCAGAAGCTGAAGGCCCTTGATCAAAAACAAGCAGTGTGAAGAGATTTCAAGATTATCCCAAGACCAAATATCTCCTGGACATCCTGTGACAATCCTATATTATGCTTTTCCTTTGAATTAGCAACCTGATCCAATCACTTTTTCCTTCCAAAGGTCCAGCAAGGCATCTGAAATCATTTGCACTCAACTATTCCAAGTTGTATAAATATTTGATGATATGAAGTCCTGTGGGCGCTGCAATAATTATACAAATTGTAATGCTAATCCGTGGTATCAATAATGCCTTTGGAGAAAATAGCATTATATACTTCAGTCCCAGAGAATAATAACAATATTAACGCAGTGCTGACACTTGGCAGAATTGCCTCTCCAGCCTGTGTTCACTTGGCAGTTGGAATTGCAAAGAAGCAGGGAAAGCAGGCATTTCTGGCTGCAGTTCTGCTTCCAGAGTGGCAGAAAGAATTTGGCGTTTAATGATATGCAAAGTGTTGTTCCTGTTTGATTGTAGTATACTATACATGCCTTGGAGCATGACTTAGAGTAATTTAACAACTGGAATAACAGGCATTTGGGAAGAAACTAATTTCATAGGAAGGCAGATCACAGACACTAGGCTTGTTCATAAAAATGTTGCCTTGTCATGCTTTGTGACGTTGCACCTTGAGTTAGCAAGAGGATGTGGGGGGCAGCATCCCTCAGTTCAGCCTGGATGATCCACCTGAGAAAACAGCACCATTAGTGAATGTAAACATGGTCGCAAACCTTTACAGCCCACATCAAAGGTCAAAGGGTGGCATTTTTTCTTAATTTTTCTCTGGCTGTCAGTTTGGACCTTGCACGGGTTTCCCTGTGGCTGCCCCATCCCTGGGAGTGTCCAAGGCCAGGCTGGATGGGCTCTGAGTAAGCTGGGATGGTGGAAGGTGTCCCTGCACATGGCAGGGGGTGGAAAGGGATGGGCTTTAAGGAGGTTCCTTCCAACCCAAACCCTTCTGTGAGATCCCAGGCTGGGTGAGGCTGGAGGGGCCCCAGGGGCTGCTCTGGTGGCAGCTCCCTGCTCCAGCAGGGCCATCCCAGAGCACAGGGCACAGCAGTGTGTGCAGAGGGCTCTGCAATATCCCCAGGGAGGAGACTGCCCAGGCTCTGGGCACAATCTGTTCAGGGCTGGCCACTGCCCAGGGCACAAGTTGTGCCTCCTGTGCAGGGGCAATTGCTGGGCTCAGTCGCTGCCCGTGGCTCTGGTGCCATTGCTGGGCCCCGCAGCAGAGCCTGGGCCCTGCCCTGAGCCCTCCCTGCAGGGTGGGCACTGGCAGGTGAGCCCCATCTGGACTTGTGGGTGTCCAACTGGCAGAACAGGTCATTCACCATTTCCTCCTGGGTTATGGGGGACTGGAATGAGATGATTTTTAAGGCCCCTTCCAACCCAGAGTGTTCTGTGATTCTATAGGGGCTTCACTCAATCACCAACTTCCAGCTCTGAGATTTGGGCATCCTGAGCTTTGGTATTAAAGAGTGAGGCAAAGAAGGCACAAAGTAGCTCAGCCTTTCCCTCATCCCCTGGTATTGTCCTGCCCTCTGCATCCAGCAAAGGATGGAGACTCTCCTGAACCTTCCTTTTGTTGCCAATGCATTTATACAAACCATTGTTCATTGTCTTTACCTTCAGTGGCCAAATTAACTTCCAGTTTGGCTTTGGCCCTTCCAGTTTTCTCCCTCCATAACCTCTCAACATTCTTTTAATCCCTCCAGGGTACTTGCCCCTCCTCCAAAGATAATATACCCTCTTTTTTTTTTTTTTTTTTTTTTTTTTTTTTTTTTTTTTTTTTTTTTCCCTAAGTTCCAGCCTGAGTTCTCTATTTAAGGAGATTCCAGGCCTGCAATTCCAGACCAGTTTTTTTCCTTGACAAAATATATATTATGGAACTCTGAATAATTATAAAAAATACCTTTCTGTGAGATGCTTATGTATCCTGACTTAATGCACAGAATAACCATATAAAATAGGGTGAAAATAATTTGGAAAAATCAATATAACCAGCCCTTAATCATTGGACTTTATAATATCTTGATATGAATATATTGCTTAAAAGAACTCTGCATATTTCTTAAATCAAGTAAGAAATTCAGACTGAAAGTGATATATTCTTGCCACTTCTGTGTTACTATGAAGACTTCAGGGTGTCTGACAATGTAATCTATAAAATGTAGTAGGAGATGGGTGTTATATCCTATCCTGAATTTTGTTACGGTTGCCATTTTTGGTGAATATTAATTCAGTTCTATGTGACACCTCTCCTGAAACATTAGAATTCACTGATATAATGAAATTCAGAGTAGAACGTGCCAGTGCTCATTTGAGACCTGTTTATCATATTCCTGTCAGTTGAATAAAAAAAGATCACTTAGGAAATGTTTTAGGTGAAATTATAGATTAGTTTTCTATGTGTTCATGGTAAAAGTTGCATTCAATTTCAGTTGTGGTGGCCTATAAATTTGATATTTCA
Source organism: Chaetops frenatus (assembly GCA_013400775.1). Classification (NCBI taxonomy): domain Eukaryota; kingdom Metazoa; phylum Chordata; class Aves; order Passeriformes; family Picathartidae; genus Chaetops; species Chaetops frenatus. Next base: position 92,539 of record VZTR01025979.1, read on the forward strand.
GAGGCTTTTTTCTACTTTAGTTCTTAAAGTTCATTGTGTATAATCAAGCGATCCTTTTTGCTGCATTTTTAGCAACTAATCTCTGATCAAAGGAATATAAAACCCTAAACATCAAAAGTGCTTCTTAAGGATTTACAAATCTCTGCTTTCTTCTATATCACAGAATGTGGTGGCTATTTGGTAGGATGCTGCATATTATTTTGGGGGAGGAAGCCTTCAATCACATAAAGAGTAAGACATCTACTGTAATTTTTATTATTCTGTATTAGCCTTTCCATTTTTTCATCAGAGCCATCTGGGAGGTAGACAGCAGTAAAGACATTGAGTATAATTATAGTAATTCAGACCCAAAAAAAAAAAAAAGAAAAAAAATAACATCGTTAAAAATTCTGGTACGACTTTCAGTTCCTGAAAAAGAAAATCAGCAGAACTGACTGAAAGAATAACAAAACAAATGGAGCAGAGAAGTCAGATAAACATCAGTGCTGAATGCTGGGCATCTCCCTCATCCTGGCAGTAACTGAATTTGTCCATGCAGCAAAATTTTACAGGATTTATTTTTTTGACTTTACACCCAGATCTTTTATATTCATTAGTGTTCTGCTCTTCAGGAATTTTACCACAGTGAGAAAATTTGAATATCCCCAAACGATGAAATATTTATCAAAGCTGTTGGTGTGAAGGAGCACGGCAGCAGTGTGGGAATGTGTCTTTGTAGGTGTAGCTTGATGGGGAAAGCACTGGGATACCCAGGAGGGGTGGTGTCCCACCAATGAGGAAGTTTAGTGTTTGTCAGGACAAAGTCTGGCTAAACCCTGGAATCATGGAATCCCAGAATGGCTTGGGTTGGAAGGGACCTTAAAATTCATCCAGAGCCACCCCTGCCGTGGTCAGGGCCAGCTCCCACTGTCCCAGGCTGCTCCCAGCTCCAATGGCCAAGCTGGCCTTGGCCACTGCCAGGGATCCAGGGGCAGCCACAGCTTCTCTGGGCACCCTGTGCCAGGGCCTGCCCACCCTGCCAGGGAACAATTCCTGCCCAAGATCCCATCTCAGCCTGCCCTGGGGCCCTGGGAAGCCATTCCCTGGCTCCTGGCCCTGCAGCCCTTGGCAATTGTCTCTCTCCATCTTTGCTGCAGCTCTTTCAGCTAAATCCTTCAGGGTCAGTTTGGTGTCTTTACTGTTAGTACTTCCAACAGATCCCAGAAGAGTTTTCAGTCAGCTCTGCTTTCTGAGGCTTTTCAGTGAAAATCCCCTAAAATCCTGTTTGCTGCCAAACTTATTGTATTGTGATGATTTCTCGTGTACTTTGCCATGACACTGCACCTCTGACAGCATATCTAATCAAAAAGCTGCCATGCATGGAAGAGAACAGAACACCTATTTCACAGGCCAGGTGAGGTCTCAAGGCCTGTAAGACTCTCTGATCTTGTCTCTCTTTTGACAAAGTTCAGGTGTGGTCTCTGCACTGGTTTCTTTGGCTTTTCTGCTCTTTTTAACTCTTGTTTGCTTCCGACTGGACAGAATCCAGAATGTTCTCTACTCCTAAAACCACTGCTAATCCTTTCAGATTGTCATAAAATCACAGAATATCCTGAGCTGGAAGGGACCCACAGGGATCATCAAGTACAACTCCTGGGCCTGCACAGGACACCCCATCATTCTTCCTCTCTCACCCAATCTATGGGATTTCCATTTTCGCCCTCTTCTTTTCCCCCTTCCTGCTACAGATTCATCCTAGTGTTGTGGTTATTGGGTTTTTAATTTACTCTGAACTTGTCAATTTTCACTCTTGGATGCTTTTTTTCCCCCTTTCCCTGCTGTCCTGCCATAGGCACACAGGCATAGGGAAAAGTGAGCTGCACCCCTGGGGTTTTGGAGAGCTTTGGTGTTTCCTGTGTGTAGGTGGTGGGACAGTAGTGTTCTCTCCACTGGCAGTAACTTATTTCATTCAGGAGAAACCTGGTTGAAACCAAATTGTGACAGGCCATCACTTCACACTCATGGAAGAATAAAGGAGATGGTAATGATGTCAGGGGAGAGGATCTGCTGCCAAATCCTTCTGAGGAGGTGCTGTCACCACCTGCCATCAGCTCCTGTGAAGCACAGGGGTCTCACACTGCATTTCTGAATGAGAGCTTGGGGTGGCCCAGATGTTCCAGGTGCCTACTTTCAGGAGGTCTGTGGTTTCCCCATAATTATCCAAGGTCACGGCATGGAATTATGGATAAAGTAGCTACATGGCTTTTCCCTTCCTGTTGCTACTGCCCTGGAAAGTGATGCTAAACTCCCCAAAGATCCATGTGGGAACTCAGCTGGACTAGCTCCAAAATGCTTTTGAAAGTCCTGCTGGTTCTCCCCACACTTTGATTTATCCAGTCTATTCTAAAGGGCAATTTCAATCCCTAATGGAAGCCATCGGTATTTTCAAATGAGGCACCTTTTAAAATGTGGAAATAGCTTGAAGAATAATTCCTGGTAAAGTAAATGTTGAGTGTTAGCTTTTTGTTGTTGCTGTGCAGAAAAATACAGTTTTGCTTGGGGTCGATAAGAGATTGAAAAGTGTGGGTAACAATAAAAGCTGAAGTGGGAGTTACTTTAATAATGGGATGTCATGTGTAAGCCTATAAAATAAACAGTAATTATCACATTTGAGAAACGACTCTGTTAGAATTCACATTGCTCTTGACAGCTTCATCTGTACATCAAGCCTTTCTGGAATATGCACTTTCTTGTTCCTAATGAGCAAACAAATGAAACAGAAATTCTTACCCTGATAGAAGGTGTTGATTTCAACAAAATCTAAACAAAAAACTAGATAAAAGAGAGCCAGAGCAGCAGACTGCAGGATTAGTTCTTGCTAACACATTTTGCTGTTACAGAACAAGATAAAAAACAGAGCTATAGTTTTATTATTTATGGTTTTCCTCCATCTTTTATATAGCACATGTTGAAGGAAGTGGGCTTTATGTATTGCAGCAGAAAATCAGAGGTTTAATGAGCAGTAGTGGATTCAGAATAAACTTTGTAGATTTTGCAAAGGCAAGCTAAATGTCTCATGATTGTGAATCATAAACTTGGTAGATCAGATTTGGAGGAAATAGTCTGCATTTGTCATGTTTTTATTCTTTTTTTCTCTATATCCTCACACACCCAACATTTAATGTAAATGCCAGCAATACTTGGAATGTTTTGGGGTTTTTTTGGTAATTTAATACAGTATTAAACTATAGATTTATTCTAAATATAAATACATCCGAGAAAATAATCTACAGCTGTTTGCTGTATCTCTTTAATAACTTTGCTTTAATATTTTTTACTTTTTGTTCAGCCTTTACAATGGAATTTAGGTTGGTTTTGCATCATTGAGAGAGCTTGAAAGTGTAACACTAATCCCGGCAATACAAAAAGCTCTTTGTCTTATCAAAATGAACTTCATCAATACCTAATTTATAAGAACAGAGTGTATTTAATTTGGCAGTCAATAGCATGTACTTGGTTATAAGATGAAATTAACTTCAATAGATACTTAAAAATTTTTCAAGATATGTAACATTTTCTACATGTTATTTCTCAATTTAGACTTCTGAGTCTTAGAGGGTCAGAGTCCAAGTTGAGGTGTGTCAAGAAATAGGAAGAGTTAAATCAAGGGAAGTAAGGAGCAGCAAATAAATTGCTGGAACCACATCACACTGTCCCTTGGAAACAGTTTAGCAATGTTATTAATTTTCTTCATTTTTGTGGGGTAGTAAGTCTGTGAACTTTTTTGTGTTGTGTGAGAAGAGCAGGTAGGGCACAGACCACCTATACAGTTTCATTATGCCAGGTGGTTTTCCTTAATTATTTTGTTGATTGAGGAAATATATCTTTAGTAAAAGTGATTTCAGTGCGCTGACTTTCATTCACAGGGACGTTAATGGCAAAGCCATTGATTTGGACATGAGCAGCATTACAGCTTGTTTAAATCAGCATTGTGTCTCTGGTGCCAAGGGAAACGGGGAGATGTGCTGTCCAACAGGGCAAGAAAGGGGCTGAGTGTCCGCAGAGCACGCGAGGGAGGAGCAGCGAAGGGCAGGAGCAGAGAAGGGGAGGAGCAGAGAAGGGCCCGAGCAGGTAAGGGCAGGAGCGGAGAAGGGCCCGAGCGGAGAAGGGCAGGAGCAGAGGAGGGCCCGAGCAGGGAAGGGCAGGAGCGGAGAAGGGCAGGAGCAGAGAAGGGCC